>KK112314.1:169353-199400 GCA_000611955.2 Stegodyphus mimosarum
TAATAGCCGATCACTTAAACCACTATCTGGAAATCGAGGGCATTATGCATCGCAATCAGTACGGACCTGTCGTTCTCCAGAACATGCAATTCAAGATGTGCTCAAAACCTCTAGCTGATAATAAGCAGAACAATAGGCATACCATAATCATATCAATTGATAATTTGTGATATCCGGATATAATCAACCGCCTCATAACAACCAGTTGCCTAGGAACATTAATTACTTAAAAGCTATCTCAGCCAAAGAAGTTTTAAGATGACTTTAAATAGCACCATAGTCAGACATAGCGTAAGGGAGGGCATCCTCAAGGCTCACGTCTGGGGCCAAACGCTGTGGAACATTGTCGCCAACTCTCCATTCCCTATTTATGACCTCACTAGTCTTAAAGCTTGTAAGATCTCTCTCTGCTACTCAACATAAACTACTTCTAGATCCTAAAATCAACCTGGCGAATTCTCGCACAGGCCTGAATAAATACCAGCACAGAAGAAGTGTGAAATGTAACCCTTTATTAATTCAAAGTTTAACAGAAAGGCACGATCTTTGTGCGTTTACAAAACACCGCCAACTTAAATGTAGACTGTAATTCAAGCCAGATCTAAAATAGAAAAGTTAATTTGAACCTAACAGGTTGACTCTCAAAAACTTAACAGGCGTGAAGATAATCCGAAATGGCCAAAAGGCTTACTGGCGTAACAGCGAAATAGCAACGAAACGTGCGCTGGCTGGCGATAATACGCTCTGAATAAACTCAGAGTTTTACCCGTTTAAATATTCACTTCACTTAACGTTAAACTTACATCTTGGCGAGAAAATGCAAGGGGAAGTTGAGAGGTTCAGGAAAGGAATCAAGCTTAAAATAAATTTGTTATGCAAATTAAGTGAAACCCTACAAGCTCACGGTAATGGTTTTCTGCTATTGATCTTGAGGGTTAGCAATCTGCGAACAAAAAGTACAGGAAAGTGTCGATAAATCTGTAGATTGGGGAAATACGTAGAAACTTGTTATCTCCACAGAAAAGACACAAGCTCTGTAATAGGTCGAAAAGATGATTTCATGCGCAATCCTTGTGTTAAGCTTGATGGGAGAAATATTAAATGTGTGCCGGGAAAAATACTTAGGCCTGCTTATTGACAATAAACTCTTGTGGCTGCCACACATCAAGTACATGAAGCAACGATCCAGTCATTGGCAAACTCAATGAAGGGAACATCTACTTTTACGCAGGGGATGGGGAGCGCATCTTCTTATGCACTGGTACGTAAATATTTGTAGAACGAACCACCTTATATGGTGTCATTATATGGGGTGAAAAACTCACCCAGCATCCACAACTTATCATTAATTTAATCCAGGGTCCATTCCTACTGCATATGTGCAGGTCCTATCGCATAACTTAAATTCTAGCGAAAAATTCTAAAATTCTAGCGAGAATACCTCCATTAGATCTCAGAGCTGAGTGGAAAGCCTTTCTGAATAATTCTGTATCTAGGATCTGTTATCCTTCTTTGTGTTGACTTTTGTATGACTAGCACTTTATAAATGCACGTAACGGAAAATTAATATCATCAACATCATGAATGATGAAACATTTTTGTTTAAAATAACATTCAGAAATACGCTTGCACAGTGATGCTCCTATCCACAAATGAATCAGAATATATTTTCAGAGATTTACTAATTTAAAATAATAATATGGTAATCGTATAAAAACTCGTTGATATACAAATATTTTTTATTTTAATTAATGAAACACTATTACGAGTTGGCTACATACCAAAATTGAAGTCTGCACATGTCTTCTAACATAAGAATTCTATAAGATTCTGTGAATAAGATATCTATTCGAAAAATAAAAATACTATTAATATTATTCAATAGTTCCATAATAATGCTCATCAAGTGATATCTTGATATTAGAAGTCTTTTTCTAAAGGAAATCTTATTTTTAATTACCTACAAATGCAAATATTTCTGTGTTCAATTTGTGTATGGATCTTGAAAATGATTCTCGATTTTTAATATGTTGCGTTCTACGGGTTCATGGATTTGGAGCTATTGACGACAGCGCTTGATGAAGAATAAAAACACAGTTTATTCGCCAGTATTACATAGGAGAGTTCCAAACACACGTTTACAGTCGTCAAAAAACTACGGTAAACACGCTTAAACGATCAACAACCCAGGCTTTAGGCTAGAACGGTGAAGACAGCTTCACGGCAAAGCACTATAAAGTACAGGAGTTCGCTCGCTTTCACGCTAATCTCTGAATTCACGACACTACTACTGAACTCAAAATACTCAAGCTATTTTTCTACTCCGCATACAGGCAGGTTATATATAGCATTTGACCCGCCTTCCAGAACATTCTCGGGCACACTAGTAAGAACTTGTTCTAGAATGTTCCCGCTCCGTCTATGGCATATCACCAATTTTGTCGCCACATGTCGCCAAATGGGCGATTTCGCCCAATGGCAGCCCTGTTTTTCCTTGCCACTTTCTGGCAACCCTAAACACGCTTTCCGGGGAAGCTATCTTACCGCAGCTGGGCATTTCGTAAGAATATCAAATACCTCGACCAATTTTTATCATTAAGAAATCAAACTTTTTGTACTTTATTTTTTAAAACGAGTACAACATTTTCCTGAATATGAAATGGCCAGAGGAATGGGTAAAACATTAAAATTCGTAATTTTCAAAATATTGATTTCCTTATAAAAACGCCAAAACTCGAAGCTTAGAACATTTTATATGGTTGGAAGTATCATGTCTACGACGAACGGTTAAGAAAATAAAGGTGGGATAAGAACTTCTATAGGCACGGTGTATAACGGAGCTGTGCAATATCACTTGCGCTGATGTCAATGGTCTGTAAAATTGAGCACTTACGGTGCTGCATAATCCTCGGAGCACGTTTTCAGAGGGGCACGTTTGCACAGTTCAGTAATGTAAAGCAAACAAATATTGTAATTATGCAATATTTAAATAATAAACTATATCATTGCTGTGTATAGTAAACAACGTATGGTGATCTGTTGCCTGATGCGTGTGCACGTTTCATTTCATTCATTAACTTATACTCACAGGAATTCTGTTTCTCCAACACTTATCTATGTTTTCGCTCCTCAGCAATAATTATTGACAGAAATGAATGCATTTTTTGGACGCTCCTTACTTTTTCTTGCCCATTTACTCGTTCCGTGTTTGGACGCTTATTTGCTATAGTCACCATTTGCAAGGATTAACTTGCTTTGTTCATCTGTGGGTCAATTCCCTTCACACTTTAAGTAGTGTTTCCTGTTCGCCTTTCCAGAAAAATGCCTTTATGCCTTTGAAATCGCATATCTTCTAAAGAAAGCAATATGCCGAAACTGCTTTTACCAGCACTTTGTTTCCTTTAACATCTCAAATACACATTTCGAATTTTTAAAGGCACATCCTCCATATCAAATTGATAACTATAAACATTTATGGCAATAAATATTTTAATGTCATATATGATTTAACTTATTTAATTTAACTTTTCATATTCAGAATCGTTTTATTTTAAATTAATTATCAACAGTAAGTTGTGATTCATTAACAGTTTTTATTTCTTTATTTTTCAAAAAACTGACATTTCGTGAGAAAAAGCATAATCCAGGTATTTATCAATATAAGCGAGTTTCCTGTAGACAACAACCGGTAGTATATCTTTCAATGGGAAGGGAAATAATCAGAATTATGTTACAAAATTCTGTTTTAGAAACAAGAAAACTTGTGGAGATATTAGATTATTTTGAAAGTGGGGGATGTGTAAAATGAGCAGTGCCCTCGCCGAGACTCGAACCTTGGATCTCTCGAATACGCGTGGAGTGTGCTGACCATTACACCACGAAGACATGCTAAGAAGGCGGGGAAAATCCTAACATTATAAATGCGAATGTGAGTTTACTTGTTTGTTTGCTACGCTTTTACGCCTTAATTACTTAATCGATCATCATGAAATTTTCAAGAAATATTTTTGATATATTAGAAAAGGTTATAGGCTACAAAATGTAACTTATCTGTTGCAACTTAAACTATATAATAGGTTTTATAACTTAAAATGGTTGTTGTTGTATAAACATTAAGTGTTGAAAGTTTCATAACGGTAAGTTAAGCGATGTAAAAGCTTGTCTGCGCGCGCAGGTGCGTGGTTTAAACCACGCAAACATTTTAAACCTTTTTTAATATATCAAAAATATTTCTTGAAAATTCATGATGATCGGTTAAGTAATTAAGGCTTGAAAACGTAACATTAATTAATTAAGCGTTTATTAATTTTTATTTGCTTAATTTAATTTATTATTTAAAATCCTTCAGGATTTCCGGCTTTTGGCTCTTCTTTCACGAACATTTTTCAGTCATTAGGAAATATACGTAGCAGTTTTACTAGATTTCGTGGCGATACACTCCGCGTAAATACAAAATATCCGTGGCCTATAGGTATTGAAGAAGAGTAGTATTTACTGAAATTTTACGCAGAATGTATTTTTAACTTAAAAAATTAGTAACTAAACTTTTATCCTGATTATCCTGGTCAGGCGATAAAAAAAATCAAATTATTTTCTTTTCTTTTCAAATGTCTTTGAAACTTATTTAAGGACATCAACGCGAGCGAAGCCGCGGATAAAAGCTAGTACTTTATAAACTGAATTTCTAAAAAGTTGCAAATCCACATCATTACTTTGAAAGCAGTTGAATTGACTCTGGATTAAGTGGTTTGCTGTCTTTGACTCAAGTGTTCCTGTCTTAGCTAGTGAGGCTTCTTTTTTCGTTTTCATCGATACCTACATGTGAAGGGTTCCATTCAAAAACGCATTTTATTGAAATTGAAAACCAGTCCTTTACAATTTCTTAAACATTAAGTTGTGATTTCTTATATTTTGGACGTTCACAGCATGTTTGCGAAAATTTCAGTTTTGCCTTTCTTTGCCTTGCCTTTCTTGGTGAAATTTTCATGTTCTTTGAAGGAAGGCTTTACTTAGCTATTACAACTGAGCAACCGTGAGAAAATATTCGATCCACCCGTTGAATGTTGGATAAAATTCGGAAACATAGGTCAAAAAGGCAACATTTTTCTTGTGATATGACATTTTTACAGAGTACTGTTTTGACGCATTGCTCATTTTTCTCGCACACACAGATACAAAAAAGGGGGAAACGAAAAAAGAAAAGAAAAAGAAACGACTGGTATAACCGTCAGGTCGTCACGAACGGATTTTTTGGCTTACTTTGTCAGGACTGAGTGTTCGGTGCATACTCTTGGCGAACATATTCGTGAGGAAGTTGAAGTCCTGATCTTGAACAGCGAGCTGAATGCAGCTATGTTCTGCGGTAGAATACTGTGATTAAGTGGTAGAATAACTACACGTAAGACGGATGTAAAATCCTCTTTTATTAAACCACAATTATGTACAGCCACTTCCCAACTCGGGAGGGATAACAGAAAATAATGACCGCACTTGGGTCTAAACTGAACAATCAAATAATTTAAAGTAAGGTTGAGTAGAAATTAAGTAGTCGTTGCTCACAGAGCTATAAACGCGAGGTTGGCCTCTATGCTAAATGGTGCGTAGCAAGATTTAACTAATACTAACGCACTTAGATTTACTTCAATAAGTAATATAGTAACAGCGCTAAGGCTTAGAATTTAAATACTAGCTAGTCAGGCGAACGTCGAACAGAGCAGCAGTGATCTGAGACTAAAAGCTCTCTCACACCGAGAAGTTTCTCGCTAACCTTAAATACCAAACTTGGCTCCACTTCAATTTAGCATAAAGCTGAAACGCGCGCTCGTTCTAAAGGGAAGTTGAAATAAGAAATCATAGGAAATGGGGAATTAAAATAAAACTTTGTTAGTTTAAACTAAAACCTTACGACTTATCGAATGGGAAGTTTTTTTTTAATTTTTCAAAATTTATTCTTTTCAGGGAACACTACTTTGATATTTTGAGCCGAAACATTTCCTATTTTCTCGGAGAAATGAAAACGAATGCTATGTATACTGCAGGGGAATTGAGTTATTACATATGGAATTAATTACGATGCGAGAGTTCCATTCTCTTCAAAACGAGGAAAACATAACTGATTATTTCTGCCTGGCTCAAATTCTCAAAACAAACTCTCTTCAGGATTCGAATGGTTAGGCGACTGCTTCCATTTAGCTTGAAATAAGCAAGGAAGTTTTCTGAATTTGGCTTCGAAATCTAAGCGGCTGAATAACTTCGCGATTAGAAATCCACTTCGATGTCTCTTTGCTTAAATTAAGAAAATCAGGGTACCCATTTGTCGTGTAAACATGACATCAAAATTTTCGGAAGGCATTATTTCAGTACGGTATTCTTTAATGCAACACGGAAGTAACTAATCCTTTTCAAGGAATACCAGTTTTATTTTCAAAAAGTAGGACCCTGCATTTTATGAAGATGACTAAATGAAGAGCGGCGCTTCTACTGGAAATGAAGAAAGGAGAAGAAAAGTGACTAGATATTGGGTTGGAGATATTCAACAGATCATCCGAAAGTAGGAGAAATGATACTAATGTAAAGAGCTGCAATCAAGATTCAATGAAGGCAACTTTACGCCGTGTCGAGAATCAAGGACAAGGATATTTAACTTCAGTTTGCAGGAGAAGTCCTTTGCAAGAATTCTCTCCGTAATATCAGTTTGTTCTGGAATGAAACATTTACGGTTACTACAGCTATCAATAAATCTTTTCCAAATTAGTTCACTTCCTTTTATCTCTAAAAATCTTAATACGCAGTATTTTAACAACAGCGGAAGAATACTAGGATCACGTTCCATTAACATTTTTGAGATTAAAATACACACTGTTAAATGTAACCATGACTGACGCTTCTATGAATGCTTTGTTTGGAAGATTGTCACTGTAAGAGAGTTACAGTCGATAGCAATCATTCTCTGCTGAAACTTCATATTATTTGCACAGTCAACAAATAAAATATTGAGAGGTTAATGCAGTATTTACACATAACGAAAGATGGTTTAAAGATTTTTAAACCAGGAAGAAAATTTCAAAAATGGCAGAAGAAGCCGAAAAATGAAAGAAAATTTAGAACAAGTTTTTCTAGCTGCAACATATATTTATATATGCCGCCCTACCGAGATAGTGATTACAAAATTTAATTACCGTACCGAAGAGCCCAAGTTCGAATCCTGGAGAAGGCATGGATGTTTGTAAATGTTGCATGGTGTCTGTGCTGCATGGGAGCACTCTAAATATGCGGCGAGCCGAAAGTCCTATCGAGAAGTTGCTGGTAGGGGTTGCCTCCTTGCTACGATAAATTTCATGGACTTGTTCTGATATCGGGCAAGTGAGTCTCATAAAAATGACAACAACAATATTTAGACATCGTTTTATCTCTGTCTCGATTCGTTCCATTGTGGTGAATAATTCAATATATTATTTGTATGATGCATAGTTCTGATTGTACATTGCTTCTCTTCCCACCGTATTCCCCGAGACTCCTTTTTGCTTCTTAGCGTTCTTGCAGCGAAGTCGCCGAAGCGTCTGTGCATTTAGATATCGGCAAGCCGCCTTAATGGCTGCGTCCCTTTTCTACTTGGCACTTTTAAGTTAGTGCATGGCTCGTTAGTTTCGGCAATGGTTAAGTGGCATGCCAATCATTATTGCAAAGCGACTAAAAGTAGCTCTCTTATTTGAGTGCATCTTCCGTCTCCTTTGTTTAGCGTCAACGTTTAGCTATTCATGCTCGCAGTTGCAATCCTGTTTTAAGGGAAACTGCACACAGTGGGTGAAACCGCACAAAGATCCCCAAGAGAGAAATAATCCCTTCAATAAAGCATGTTATTTTTATCGCTGCAGCATTCTACTTGGCATGGGCTAAGGAAATCCAATCCAACAAAAATTCGTATATATGGGCGTTTTAGATATTAGAGAAGAACAGAATTTTGCCTATACCGATGCCAAGGAGTTAAATAACAGGTTTTTCGGAAGTTATTTCTTTTTCGAGTACATTTGTAAGATATATATAAGGGCACAGGAAAAACAAAAACTTTGGATATCTGACACTGCTTACAGGAGGTGAACGGGTTGGTGAAATCGAGAAGAGATCACTTGAAGTAAGTGGAACAGAACAGACAAATGAAGTTTGCTGACCGAAGAGGCTTCCTGATTAAAGACACTTCATCGCTACTTTATTCAATAAACGCATTTTACCTCAATTGTTCTTTGCCATTTGCATTATTTTTTAAAATTCAATTGTTGCTGAAATGCCTTGAAAACGGAAGCTAAAAAAAGACAGAACTAAAATTAAAAAAAAAAAAAAAAAAAAAAAAAATAACTGAAAGGTTTAGATTTTAAATTACGTCCAAAGGGGCGTTTTTTTTAACATTTTGCACGTTACCTTTATTTATTAAATGCCATGTCCAGCATCAAATTCAGTTCAAGAAACATATCGCAAAATAATTTTAAATTGAGCATGTCTTTAGAATTTCCGGTACACAGTCTCACGCGTTGGAGATAAAAATGTTTTTTCCGTACAACGTTGCCATGGCTCGCTTTGAAATCTTTGAGTTTGTTAATCAAAAATTTGTTAAAGTTTTACAAAATATTAAATCGATAATAAAACAAATTCCAAATTTCAAATTTATGCTTCCATATGCCCATATTCGCAGTAGGATTACGTTATTCAAAGCTGGATGGTTCTAGGTACCATCGTTTTATCACAATGCAAGAAAAATATATACATTTATGCAAATTCTTCGTTATTTAATTTCTTTAAATATAACACAGGGCTCTAATATTTGGTGGCAACAATTTGAAAAGTGAAACGTCCATTCAGAGTGAATCGACGCAATATCGCAAAAAGAAAACAGTAGTCCTTCAGGAACAAAGCCTCTTCGGACTAAAAGGAATGTAAGATAGAACAAAGGAGAATCGCAGTATTAAGTAAATACTGAACAGTAACAGACATAAGAGAGCCCCGAATATCTTTATATCAACACTGAAAACAATTGTTCCTAACAGGAATAGAAGGGAAGAAGAAACAGCAAGCTGCGAAAAACCTGTTTCAGAGAACTTGTGTGGCCAGGTCGATATTTTACAAGGATGAGAACATCTGCTGAAATCTTTCCATCAAAACAGTGCATTAAATATTCCAGTAAATGGGTTTATAGTTGTGGAGATGAAAAAGCAAATGGAATTGGTTTTGAGTGTGTTGGGCGTTTGTTATCCAACTGGATGGATTCACAATTGTGTCGAATCATAAATTAAAATCCAAAAGTATCTTAACTGACTATGTAGAGCACTGGTTTATAAATATCCTAAAAAATTGATGGATATCTGACGAATGACAGTTTAAAGTTCGAGGAGATATGCCTGTTATCTCATCCAAAGACAATAAAAGCTTTAATCTTTGAAGGTGATCAGCGTAATCTAGTGGTCTTCAAACTTTGTCGATTCACGGAACACTAAGGATAATAAGGTTTTTTCGAGGAACACTATATCCGTAGAAAAATATATACTAAAACAACATTTAAAGTAGATCAATATGTTGCAAGTAATTTACATAAAGGCAATTAAAGAAAAATACTGTATTTTCACTTCTTCGTACGAAGTAAAAATTGTAATCGCGAAACATTTCGAGTATCATATTTAAACTAAAATATCCATTTTGACAGCTATCGAATGCACGAATGCAATTTAACGAAGTTTTCGTGCGACATCTGTACGTAAGGGCAGAATAAAAGACTCTTTTCTTCCCCCAAAAAAATTATAAAACTGGTTTAAAATGAATTCAGAAGAGATTTTTTCGTGGCGTCTGTGCTTACATACGTGTATCTCGCATAACTCAAACATAACATAACATAACACATCGCATAACTCTGTGTGTATGTATCTCGCATAACTCAAAACCTAGTAGCCGCAGAATCTTGAAATTTTGTATATAGGACTGCTATAATATGCATTTGTGCACCTCCTATTTTAGTTGCCATCGGCTGCACCAAAAGTATATATATATATATATATATATATATAATCCACTCTGTTACTCCGCTCAGTTTCTTTATTCTTATATGTTTGTATATTCTGCATTTTTTTGCTTTCAAAATGATTGAATTATGTTGTTCTAATCTTCCGGTTAAGGTTTTCATGCCTTTAGTCAACCTGTATGCAAGATTTATAGAACTATCAACAATTCAAAAATGTGGCTAAACCTAATCATTTTTCATATGGCAACCATATTTGTTTGCATTTGAAACTTAGCAAAATAGCGGATTACATGCCAGTCTAAACAAACTAAGCTTCGCAACAACAAAGATAACGTTTCCTTTCATTATTGCGAATTAAATCATATTAACTCCATTCTATAATTTATTCGAGGGAATAGCTGTTTAAGATTTACTTCGTAATTTTTAATATAGATATTTTGAGTTTTTATGTATTTTTGCCTTGTCGCGAAGTGAGAATTGAGTTAATAGAATGAGAAATGCTGAATCTTTCCTGAAAAACTGTTTCTTTCTTCTTCTTTTTCTTCTTCCTTTTTTTTTTTGGTTTAATTTCTTTTATACATCGTTTTTGATTTATTATAGTATTTGAATAGAGCATGTGGCAACGATTAGATAATTCCTCAGATGATACACGTAATTTTTGCGCATTCTGAGTTATAAAATGAATGACATGTAACGCTGTTAAGGGAACCTAGCGCCATAGTGTCACTATGGTAAACAAATATATTGTGCGGTATCGACGAAGTAAATTTAATTCAATCCAAATAAGTTTAAACGAAAGGCAAAATGCGTATAATTTAATATTCCGTACAAGGAAGTCATGTGGTGTATACACCAGATTTTTTATTAAACATCTAACATAAAATTAGTGTGGTTTACTCATTAACAGCATAAACTCCTGCTCCAGTGTTTTAATATATATAAATATATTAAATATAAATATATATATTTGAAAGAAAAAAGAAATTTTTGCGAGGACTATGAGAACAAAGTTTAAAAATTAAGTCGAGTTGCGCATAAGCTGCAGGCTCGTAAATCGTGAAAAGATATTTTAAAGGAGATGAGGTAGTTAAGATGGCTCGTTTACGGGAAATTATTAGTGAAGGTCCTAATCATTTAGAATCTCTAAAAAAGTCGCGCCCTAAGGTAGTACAAGTAAACATTTAACAAATGGAAATCATTGAATGAAATAAATCTAAAATATTTTAAGAGTAAACAATGATCTTCCGAGTAAAATATTTAAAAAATAAACAATGATTTCTCGAGTTCAACCCTTCAAACAGAACTTATCAAGAGAAAAGTGATTTGAAGCCTTGTATCTAGTTGATCATTGAGTTTCGAACGTAGGTTTCGTTCCTCTGAGACGTTTGAGATAAAGCGCTAATCAATTGAAATAGTTTCTCCATTTGGAGTGCATCTTTTACAGTCTCTCAAATGTTTCAGATCTCTCCTCTACCCACATTCGCAACTCTCAAAAGGAATTTAAAAACTCGGTAAAGTAAAAATCAGTAATTATATATGTATATATACATATACATATATATATATATATATATATATTAAATTTTGCCATATACATTTAAAGAAAATTTCACATCAGTACGTTGTTCCGAATAGAATTAAAATGCTTGTAGTTGTGTGAGAGAGTGCATTTTGGGTGAATTTATAACTAAAAATTTAGGAGCTGCTTCAACTTAAATATAGATTTTAATGCTGGATCTGTGGATACGTCGATAATTTTTCCCTTTCTTCCACTAGCAAGCCGTCTGATACATCGCAGCACCCGAACGTATTTTTTATCCAGTCATACTTAGTTTTTTTTTCCTTAGAAATATTCTTTTATAGTTCTCTTCACTTGAAAAGGTGCTCCATTGCATAATTTTTAATGCTGCTTCTAAATTTAGTTCATTTGTCGTTAGAAAAATGTTTAGTTTCGCAAAGCAATACACGTCGTTCTCTTCGACGTATGATGATCACATGTTAAGTACATGTTAAGCTTGAAAACATGTCTATAACTAAATGTGTCTTTATACTTTTTAGTTAATAAACACTAGTCAATTAGTTGAAGTGCTTTATAATTTTCTAGCCCACCAGCGGCTGAGCGGTAAAGACGCTGAACACTGGTAGTTCGGTCCGAGGTTCGAATCCTGCGAACGGGCTGGCTGCATGGGCGTTTTCGTGGTTTTCCCCATGTGTAACGTGTATACGAGCCAGTTTCCCTTAGAAAGTCCTCAACGAAGGCATCCCTCCCCTTAGGCAGATAGCCCTCGTGTGCTTTGCCATAATTGAATAACCTAACCTAACATTTATAATTTTCTTTTCGAATTTTTATGTTAATTCGCGGGACCCGAGGTTTGACTTGAAGATCACAGGGGTTATGTAGAACACAGTTTGGAGACTCCTGGTAAAAAGAAATCCAAAAGGGGAGAGATTTCTTGACTATTTTGCCCCGTTCAATTGTTAATGAAATGGGGAAAATGGTATCTGTATTTATAAGAAAATCACAAAAACCCAAGATGAATCACAGAAATTAAAGTATTTAAACCTTCTCAGTATTGTATGAAATGAATAAAAAAGAGTTAATAATCATTGCCAACTTTATATTTAATTCAAAAATAAAGGATATGAGGACGAAACAGTAAATTTTTACTTTTTGTACAACTAACATTTTGAACAATGCTAAAAATCCCGATTCACCGGATTGTGTATGAGACCACTACAAGTTTTAGTTCTCAGCGTAATCAAGAATTAAAAAAGGCTTCATATGAAAAGATTAATACGAATCGTCCTCAGAAATTTGTGTAGGAAATGTTTAGGGAAAAAAATATACTTATGATTACCCTATAACTCGCAATGAAGTGAAATAAAAAAAATATTTCGTCAGGAAAATATTTCTAAATCCTTGCGAAACCGTTAAAGCGAAAGCAATGACGAAACCGCAGCTAAAGATGAAAAGGATTGGAATCTTATGGGAACAGACATTACTTTCGAGAAATATGTAAACAAGTTTAATGGTACGAAAATTATGCAGCTTGGAAGTACTGATAAAACCAAATTTTGAGTTTAGCATTTAAAATGAAAAAGAAAGTGAAAAATGTAGCTCCTGTTCTCAATATTTAGTAGACACGTTCAAAAATGTGTTTTTTTTTGTCAGGACGGCAGGGACAAATATTCAATCTACAGTGCTTTGCTTAAAATACAAAACCAAATGCTACTTAGACAGCACATAAATACACATGTTTCCAAAAATTAAAGAAAAATCACAAAATCAGCGATAACTGGTTCAAAAATAAGCCGATCACTATAAAATTTGAATAGGTTGTCATAGAATTGCTGAGTAAAACTGCGGTATGCAAATTAGTGGGCTACAATCAAAATACATCATCTGCGATGAGCATAAATTTGTATGTTTCAGAGTAAGCCTGCAAATTTCATTGCGATACTGAGATAAGAAATCTGGGATAGCCAGTTTGTAACAATGACCTCCAGTCATCATTTACCCGAAGAACTGCGATGGACAGCTATTGGGAGACTAGAGGCAGGACAAAGTCAGACAGAAGTGGCCAGATGGCTAAATGTGAGTCCTGCTGTGGTTCATAGGCTTTGACAGCAATTTTTAACCACAGATTCGGCATTTAGGATGTTCAGCCAAGGACAGCCAATCGCTACGACGAGCGCTGGTGACCGATATTTGTTGTTATGCGCAAGAAAGAGTAGCACCTCATTTCCAACTAAACTCAGATCCTTCATAGCTTCAGCCACTGGAAGATTGGTATCAATATTAACATTGTGGTAAAAGGCTTCACGAAGGAGGTCTGTATGCAAGGTGACCAGCCATTTTCGTGCCGCTCACGTCACATGATAGAAGGGAACGTTTGCAGTGGGCACGTCAACGTGTCCACTGGACAGCTGATCAATGGAGGGCTGTTCTCTTTACGGATAAGTTTCGGTTTAGCTTCCAAAGCGATAGTAGGCGTTATTTGAGACATTACGTGCGCTTTTATGCTGGGGAAATAGGTGATAATTTCCCGCTACAGGACAATAACGCTATACCGCACAGGGCTCGCATCGTGGATGATTATCTTCAGCAGCAAACAATTCAGGGCATGGAATGGCCAGCTCGAACATCGGACGTGGGTCTTATGGACGTGGGATGCTTTAGGAAGATGCGTAGCTGCTCTTAATCCTCAGACCCTTGCCACGCTTGCAACTGCTTTGCAAGATCAGTGGCTCTCATTTTCTACGGAACTAAATACACTGTATAATTGACAGCATCGCACATCTCTGTATGTGTTGTATTGCTTCTAGAAGAGATCATAGTGACATAATACACATGTGAAGATAGTCCGAAAGGAATAATAATCACTGTAGAGACATTAGGTATTTTTTGAAAGCAGGAGAGATGGAACATGAGTAATGCCGTCGCCGGGACTCAACCCAGGGACCTCTCGAATACGGGCCTAGCATGCTGACCAATACACCTCGAAGGCACGTGAAAAAGGCGGGAGAAATACTTTATATCACGTAACGCGATTTTGCATCATTTGAATTGAATGCATTGTCTCATTTTTCATTCGAGTCCGTTGCCATTCGGAAAAGCGTAGATGTTATTCTTTCATTTTTAACCTGCCTATTATTAATTAACAAACTAAACTATTTAAAAACAACAGATGCATATGTTAACTATTTAACATAAAAACCTGTTGTGCGCACCACGTGACTTCCTTGTAGGGCCTATTAAATTATACATATTTTTTGCTGCAATTCACTTAATTCTTCGAATTATTTTAACTTACTTAACCGATCCTTCAAGGCAAGTTGAAAATAATTTCAAAAACTGCCAATTTTAAAATTAAATATCCCGATCAATTTTTGTCCTACGGGAGTCAAACTTCTTGTATTTTTCTTTACTTCGTAACTAGTGCAAAATGTGCCGAAATATAAGAACCGGGAGGCCTCATTAAAGATTAGATTTCGTTATTTGTCCAAAATTATTTATTTTTTTTAATTTGTCATTACAACATGGAAATTAGTTTCGTCACTAACACTTCTGTAATTGAAAGTATATGACTACGACGAATGATTGCGAAAATAAAGACCGGGTGAGGACTTTAGAGCCCGGTAATGATTGTAGGTACGTGGAAAATGAAATAGCTCGAGGTTTCTAATTTCTTATTGTCAGTTTTAATTACGTTTTTTAACTAAGTTCTATAATTTCACTTACGTTTTAAATACATTGGATTATTTGCTATATGTTTTTAGAGGTATAATTTTGATTTATTTTTTCACTAAAGTATTTTGTTATTTCACTTTCGTTTTCATTTCTTTAAGTGAAATGGTATTCTCTTTATTTAATGTACAAGATTCTAATTAAAATTTGCTTTGTTTTTTTCCTTGCTTTTGGGAAGGGCCGGAATTTTCGGTTGAACTATTGTAATTGAACTGGTTCATCGGCTGATTCTGAATACAGAAAAGCAAGGATTTTCGGTAGAAGAGAGATTTTAATTGATTTCAAAGTTCCTTTCTCCTGATGAAATGGCATTGAAGTTGATTGAATGCTTCTTCTTTTGAGTTTTTTAAATTTCTTTAAATTTTACAAAATTTTTAAATTGGGGTACGCTTGTTTAAGGGTTTTGTTTTTTACAATTTTAAAAATTCCTTGTTGCATTTACAGGCTTACCTGAAATTTATTAGTTATGAATTTCAATTTTCAGCTTTTTGAAAAAGTAGTTCTAAATTTCTTTTTTTTATGTCTTTACTGATATTTTTTCAGCAACTTAATGCGCGAAAATACTAGGCATGTTCGTATTTGGTTTTAAAAAATGTTTTGTAATCACATATATACACTCACTTCCAAAAGTTAAGCACGGAGAGGAAAATGGTGATTTCCGGCCGATCAGAATTGAAGAGGATGCAATTCGCTGCAGAGGTAGATGGAAGTATGCAAATATGTTAGGTAACAGCCAATCGCGCTTTCATGTCAAGAAATATGCAAAAAAGGCAGTCTTATAAGAAGCCAGCTTTATGAAGGGTTACAGAAGTTGACTGTAAGTGCTGGCAGAAGGTGTTTAAAATGTTCGTGCAATTTGTTTTCAAGACACACGTGTTTCTATGACTTCCAGAAGACGAATGGAAGATTCTGCGCTCTGGCATGCTGTGGGGCGCATTGAAGTAGGCCATTCGATCGCAGATGTTGCTCTTTTCATCGGCGTTCATCATTATGTAATTTCAAGTTTATGGAAACAATTCCAAACCACACAGACAGTTGACCGATGACCCGTAGCCGGTCGACCATGGGTTACAACCCCCGCGGAAGATCGATATATTGCTATTGTAGCCCAGCGGAATCGCAGAGCGACATCCACACATGTGACATCTATGGTTACAGCGTCCATTGGTAAGGTGATATCTGCAGCTACTGTAAGCCGAAGATTACATATGAGTGGACTGTACGCCCGGGTACCTCGAGTTTGTGTTCCTCTATCCGTCCAATCAAGAGGGACACGATTACAGTGGTGCCGGGAACATGTCAATTGGAATGTGCCTGACTGGCATGTTTACTGATGAGTCAAGATTGGCTCTGGAGCCAGATGACAAGCGTATAAGGATGTGGCGGGAACAACGAACACGCAATCAATCCCAAAACATCACGCATTCCAATGCAGAAACATTACGGTGTGGGCAGGGATTTCATTAGGATACTGAACTTACTTGCACATCTCCAAACGGGGTTCTTTGACGGCTGTCCGGTATCGAGATGAAGTCCTAGAACCCATTGTGAGATTGTACGCTGCAGCAATTGGCCCTACTTTTATTTTAATGGACGATAACGCACGTCCCCACAGAGCTGACATCGTCGATGACTACCTGGAGAGTGAAGGGATTGCGGGTATGGCATGGCCAGCATATTCGCCCGACCTTAATCCCATTGGAAATCTTTAGGATGCTCTCGGCCGAGCTGTATCTTCACATGTCCCACCTCCAGCCACTCTTATTGAGCTGGAACCCGCTCTACAAGAAGAATGGCGATTGTTTAATTCTGCGGTGGTTGACCAGCTAATTGAAAGCATGGTCATAAGATGTAAACTTTGTATACAAATGAAGGGGGAATCACATACCCTATTAAAGTCCTGTTTTTTCATTTTATTCTGTTTATTTTCTCTTTATACATAACTCTGTTTAAGTCTTCAGTATGTCATTATCTGATAACTTACAAAAATTCAATACTGTTTTCATTTCTGTATATAATTTGGTTTATGCATAAATATATATACTATTTTCCTGCCGAATTTTGCGTCAATGAAAGCTGTATTTGTTGATTTTTGTGCATTTTACATCTTCGTGCTTAACTTTTGGAAGTGAATGTATATATATATATACATAAACGTTTGGTACTGCCGCTTGCGATAGAAACAGCAGGTGCACAACTAGATGTTATAACATACGTATATTTATTTAATATCCTACGAAATGTTTCGTTATTACACCTGGGCCTTCTCTGTCGATACTCCCCACTGATAAATCATATTATACTTTAAAAAGATCCTCTTTGTTCGATGGTAAAAGTCTGATTCCGTTCAAATTTGATTTATTTCTTTTGTGATCTAATTTCGTTTAATCTTATCGCCAACTCTCAAAATATGTATACTTTAAAGTTGGATTTATTCTATAAGTTTTAATTCTTCCATTGTCATTCGTATGCATTTCATACGGTAACGACATTCACGTCTTCGCTTGTTGGATTCATTAATGAATCGGGACTTGTAACTGAAATAAAAGTATAAGTATACTGTGTTTATGTTAAATGTTAACTAATTAAATTTCTTCAGTTTTACTTAATTTAAAACGTAAATAGTAATTTGGGCAACCTTAGAGTAGGATGATTAAATTAAATTTGTCTTATTGCAATCATAGAATAGCAGCTGTAACATTTTACAGGTAAAATTAACCCATCATATCTTAAAAATAAAATTTTCAGTTATATGACTTAGTTACGTAGGAAAGGACAAATTGTAACTGTAAGTGTAACTTCTGCAGGCCGCCTAGATGGGACTTTCAGTGTTAGAGAAACCCCTGACCGCAGGTAAATGGAAAGTTGTTCCAATTTACTTTAATTTAAACCCTTTTTGTATGACTGTAAGAAAAATACATTTCTATATTCTTGAAAAGTCCAAACAGTTCTGATTCTTCAAAGAAGGCTTAAGATTTTCACAGATTATAACAAATAAAGAATATTTACATATTCTTTACTTGCTTTGTTACACTATAGCAGACAGAAATTTCTAATTTTCATATTTATTAGCGCAAAGGACATTAGACCAGAAGGCCTATTAATTTCGTTTTGGCATTTTGTGAGGATTTACTATAAACGACGGTTCACTTTTCAAACAGTTGCCACCAAATATTATCACCCTATATTTAAAGAAATTAAATAATGAAGAATATGTATAAATGTATTTATTTTCCTCACGTTGGCATAAAACAACAGTACCTAGAGCCATCGACTAATTGAAAAACGTACGTCTTGAATAATTTACGTCTTTACTCGAATAGGGGCATCTGGAAGCCCAAATATAGAATTTGTTTTATTATTTCATATTTTCTAAAGCATTTATAAGTTTTTGATTAAGAAACTCAACGATTTCAAAGCGAGCACTGGCAACACTGTACGAAAACAAAATATCTCCAGCGCCAGAGACTATGTATCGGAAATTCTAAAGACGTGCTCTTTTAAAATTATTTTGGGATATTGCTGTTGAATTGAATTTTATGGTTTAAGTGCAAAGAACATGATATTTAATAAATAAAGGTAACATACAAAGCGTTAAAAAAGGCTCTTTTGGGCGTAATATAAAATCGAACTTTCAGATTTAAATTTTTTAATTTGTAAGGTTTATCCTAAGTTCTTGATAGTTGTCTTTAAACTTATCTTTATCTTCTTTTAATAAATTTTTGAATTGGGATATGGTTGTTTAAAAGTTTTGGTTTTAACAATTTAAAAAAATCTTTGTTGCATTTAGAGGATTATTTGAAATTTATTAATTATGAATTTCAGTTTTCAGCTTTGTGAAAAAGCAGTTCTAAATTTTTTACTTTATGTCTTTACTGATATATATATATATATATATAATATACTAAGCATAAGTATAAAAACAAAACATAAGCAAAAACCTATAAATGTGATAATTTAATGCGTAGTCGTGATGACTGAGTAGAGTGCCAAGACTAGAAATAGATGTTGACTCGAAACCAGTTTCAGTCAATTACCATCTTTATTTCGAGGCAAATAATTCTTCGTAGACAATATATCTTTTAATCATAAATAATGACGATAATTTCTTATATACACTGGTTAACGGGGGCTACAAACATTTTAGGCCGACAAGCAGGGTGTAAGGTTTATCCTAAATTTTTAACAGTTATCTTTAGTTAAAGCTTCTTTCCTATCCTTTCTATTTTCAGCTTACAATTTCCTACCTGAATGTGTTTTCAGAATCGCGTTTAGTGTAAATGAGTAGGAGTAGTATTTAAATCGAAGTTCCACTGTCTGAGAGCCAGAGTTTCTGACTAGCGCTCGTTTGCCTTTTGGCTTCGTCTCCTACGCTCGGCCGTATTCCAGGCCTTTGGTAGCTTGGCCAGCTTATTTAATATTTAGGGGTAACTACTTAGAATCTTGATAGCTTCGGCTATATCTTTTTAGCTAAGTTAAGTTTGATTTCTTATTACTTTGAGTTCAAGCCCAAGTGAAGACTTTGTTGTACGCTCTGAGAAATAAGTCGACCGCACACTCTTAGTTTGAATAATAAAGAGTAATTAACCCTTTTTGAATTTCAGGTCTGTGTTCACGAATTCAAGCGATTATTCGCTTATCTGTTCACGGAGTTCCTACACATTTAGCTGTTATATAAAAGAGTGGAACCCACAAATTTAATTCTTTTTACATTGTAAATATTGTAGCATCTTATTATTATGGTTTCATTCCTATTTAATTTTTATTTTCAATTTTTAATTTTGTACAAATTTAACTATCAAAAATTCTCTGAAACGAGCATTTCCATCTAGAAAAGGCATATTTTTTACTTTATTGGTTTGCTAATGTACATGTAGTTAATAGTTGCTCGAGCAGTTAGTTGAAAAGGTTTCCGTTCTTTACATAACATAACTTCATCAGATGCACCGAGAGAACGGCCTCTGTTTTGCAAGCACTGTATTATCATTAACAGATTATAAGACTGACAGCATCAACCCTCTTGCCGATGTCATCTGACATGCTCTAGAATACTGCATTTAGGATTTAGATGATAATTACGAAATTCCACTCCATTGCCTTTCCAAACCAGAGATAAACAGGAGAATCAAGTAAAATTTAGTCGATTAATCTGCAGTTCGTTATTGACGCTGCTCTGAAAAAGTAGCAGACTTTCTTGCTAATGCATTAGCATTCTGAAATAATATCATAAACACATGTATTAAGGTTAACCATTTACATACAGAAGTTGAAAATATTACGAGATCGAAGGCCGAAGCGTAATAAGCAAGTGTGTTATGGTCAAGATGGAATTTTAATTCAGAGTGAGTTAGTTTTGGTTCCTAATGTATTTTGATTGGATAATTAACACTGCTGTAAAATTATTATTGGCTGTTTGAGTTTTAGTTCCATTTATATCATCAGAATTACGCAAGAATCATATGCCATGGATTATCTCGAAATGACGCAGTGTAAATAGGGATTACAATTTTCAGAATACAGAGGTAAATTAATTTCGTTGCTAATTTATGTTATAATTTATCTTTCACATATTTTTTATTTTTCTATCTTTCTCTCTCTCTCCTATATATACATATGTATAATAATTTAGAAATACCATTCTGTAATGACGTTAATGGCGCAGCTGCTGATGCATGTACACGCGATAAAAAGTAGTGGCGGGAGAATTAATATGTTTTTTAATCTCGTTTACACGCATTTGTAAGCTAACAAAGTAACTTTAAGAACCAATTGGGTATTGTTACAATTTGCAGAGACATTTGAATTTTTTTCGAAGTCAGAAAACTGAGGAATTATTGTCTAATATCTTTAGTTCGGGCACCACTTGCAGTTTTTTAGAGTTTTTTGAAGCAAAGAAATTGAAGAATCACAATGCCGTCGCCGGCACACGAGCTCTGGACCTCCCGAATAACGTCAGGCGTGCTTCCAATTACACCACGAAGGCATGTAGAAGGGAGGGAGAAAATACCTTATGAATTTTAAAATACAACTCTGAAGACCTCATGCAGCAGCATGTTGGCAGAGGCAACGTGGAACAGCAAATGCGTCATCCAATATGGAGGAGAGGTTAAAAAAGATTTGGTTAGCTACATACACTGGTGTGCAAAAATTAAGGACGAGACGGTTTTTTTAATATAACTTTGTACAAAAGCTTTCCAAATCAACACATTTAATACCGTAAGATCCTCAATACGTAAGGACATGAGTAATGTAAGCAACACTTACTAAAAGAGAAATCAGAGGGATAAAAAGAAGCTTTATTGAAAAAGTAGCATGGAGCGCAATGCGACTGAAGGCCGAAATATCCCAGTGATGGGTGTCCAGCAAGAAACATCCGGTCTTTAATAGGGGATATGATCTCCCCTGACTGCTAGGCAGGTTTCACATCATTTGTGCATGCTGGATATGTGGTTGTTAATGAGCTGTTGAGACACTGCTGCTCGTTCCTCTTGTAGCACCAATCGCAGTTTCGGAATCGTTACTGGCGATAAGTTACGTGCTGCCACGGGTCTCCCTAGTAAGTTCCGTACATGCTTGACGGGATTTAGATCCAGAGACCTTGCCGACCAATCCATGTGTTCAATATCTTCACTCTCCAACAGCTCTTCGACAGTAACTGTGCGATGAGGTGGAGCGTTGTCGTCCATGAAGAGGAACTGAGGACCCATAGCCCTTGTGAAAAGACGCATGTAAGGAAGAAGAACCTCGTTACAATAGCAGTCCCAGGTGACGAACCTCCTTGGGAGATATGAAGGTCGGTCCGGCTACCAAGCATTATGTCTGCTCGAACGAGAACTCCGCGACCTCCAAAACAGTCCCTTTTGATGATGTTGAAGGGGTTATTGCGTGTTCCCCGCTCTGTCCAGATGTGTATGTGTCTAGAATCGCAACTCAGACTAAATCTGCTCTCATCTGTAAAGAGTACTCGTCCCCATTCATTGTCTCTCCAATTCCGGTGTTCCCGGCACCACAGAGAACGCCTTCTCCGATGGGCAGGCGTTAGAGGTACACACCGTACAGGGCGTCGTGCAAACAGACCACCACCGTGCAGTCTTCTGGCCACGGTAAAACGCGATATCGGTCGTCCAGTCGCCTGTGTCGTGTGTCTAGCGATTTCTCCCGCTGTCTGCCGCCTGTTTCTTCTGGCCTGTAAGGCAATATACCGGTCATCTGCGGGTGTGGTTCCTCGTGGACGACCACTACTAAACCCCCGGATAGCTGTTCCTGTAGTTTGAAATTGTCTCCAAAGTCGTGAAACGATGCTGTGAGCAATTCCGAACTCTGCAGCCACACTTGTCACACTGCGGCCTTCCTCCAACTTCCCAATGATTTAACCTCGGGTAAAAGCATCCAGATGTCATCTAACAGATTGATTATTCGCCATTTCTCGCTGAGGCAGCAACTCGGTGTGATTTTAACTGCTATACGGCGTGCAATCTCTTTGCCAGAAATACTGATCTTACACCGACAACGTGCTTTATACTACTCAGACACTCCCCCATTACGTCTACCTGCATATCTGCGCATGTGCTACCGTACATCACCTTACTTAATCTCCTGATTGGTCTTTCTGTCCGCTCTGCCTCTTCGTTCAGCTGATATGCTAATTTTTTGACTTCGTCCTTAATTTTTGCACACCAGTGTAATTCAGCGTTATGAGAAGGATGGGCAGAGGAAATTTCAGATTAAAACAGAGGCTAATCTACGTCTCAAGGGCAAAAAAGGGCTAATCTAGAAGTCCAACAACAAAAATGAGCATCACATTTTTCAAATTTTTACAGAACTAGTTTCGTTGGTTTTACCGAACCATCATCCTCAGCTGCCAAAGCGCAAATGAGCGAGATAAGATATAGTGATTAGATAAGATAAGATAAGATAAGAATGGCTGGTCAGGAGTTAAGCTACCGGCGCCATCTATTAATGAAACGAGAAACTAAAACATAATTTCCTTAAAAGCGGAAGGCAAAGATGGATTGGAATTAGGATCGTTAACTAGAACAGAAAGACTTTTTTTGGCAATAAAACACCTCTAGAAAATCCAGTTCACTAATGGAAGATGTTTTCTGAAAAATTTTGGCTTCAGAAAAATTGAAGGTGTGATTTTCGGTCTAACAATGCTATGCAACAGAGGACTTCTGTGTTTCCTTTTTTCTAACATATACCTCATGTTCCTTAACGCGAAATTTTAAGATTCTCTTAGTTTGACCAATGTAAATTAGACCACTCTGACAAGGGATTCTATAAATACACCAGGAATTCGTATCCGGAATAAGGTCCTTGAGTATGGAACTCCTAATTTTATTGATAGGAGAATAAACAACTCGAAAGTTAAATTTCTGTAAAATTCTTGCAGTTTTATAGCTAAATGATGGAAAGAAAGGAATGACAACAGATTTCTTATAATCTCCTAAAACAAGAGTGGGCCTTTTGGTGTGTTGGGATGAGAATTTTTTTACAGCTTGGTTAATAAGGCTGGGTGAAAAGCCCCTATCAATAGCTACTGCTTTTAAATAATTTAATTTGCAAATATAACGCTGATTTTTGTTGTTTGACTCTTTCGGAGTGTTATTCTATCTTAATTGAAGCGCTGTTCCAAACTTAAGTTAGAATTCTGCATTAGTCATGTTTTATCTTACATATCCCCCATTCAAAGAGAAAAAGGCTTGTCTTTGTAAGAGAAAAAGCATTAGAGCAGAAAAATTAAAGCAGCATAATGTACAAAATATAAATCTTGAAATTTTGTACTAAAGGCTAAAGTTTTAAATAATGTAGAACATAAATCTTGAGCACTATATTTTTGAGAATAACCGCGATTTTCAAAGTTCTATTAAGATCTGAGTCCAGCTGGAAAGCGTTAATGCTTCTCAAAAGGAATTTTTAAGAGTCCTATTAAAAGTTTTAATATTCAATTTAAAGTCTTTGTGCTGTAGAGTCCAAATAATCATAACTGTTCTGAGAACGTTCTTCAAAACTTTTCTGAGAATATCACAAAAATGAAAATTTTATATATCCATTACTTATCTTAAATAATCATAGCAAATCCCAAAATTTTATGACGCAATAATTTTCATAGTTCTAGCATATATATCAACATCATAAATGTGGCGAAAAGCAACGATCATAGTTGGCAACACACATTTATTAATATTTACAAAGATAGATTACATTAGGTTTACAATGATTGAGATAATATATGAGCGATCGAGCAACGTCTGCTCCGCTCGCCAGCTATTCCTCGTCTATCCCGAAGGCAGGAAACACACCTGCTGACGCAATACATACGTCACACAGTAGGGGATTAGGGAATATCATGACATAACATTTCCCACATAAATATAGTAATATTCTTACTGAAATCATTTTTTTCTTTGTTTTTACATTCTGTTTCTAATTCCGTATTTTACAAAACTGGAAGGCCCCGCAGAACTTGAAAATAAGCGTTTCCATCTAATTAGGTATGTCCATGTTAACGTATTAACGTGTTACTGCATCAGTGATTAAAGAGGCGCTCGGCATTTACTCGTAAAGGCCCGTGTTCTTATATAAGGTAAATGGCCTTTGAAAACTGCATTAAAAGATATAACGATAAAAATTATAATTCTGCAAAACTAAGGCATTGATTCGTAAAAATGGTAGTCTTCAACTTTTCTGTAAGAGGGTAAAACGTACAATTATTGAGAGGTCTGCGTCAATAATCCCTACAACATACTCTTCATTTCGTTTAGTTACTGGTATTATATAAAATTCTAAATACCGAAAGAACAGTTCTTTCAGAGATAATTCACAAATACAACCGTATCCAAGATCTTGGAAATTTCCAGTTAAGAATATTTTTACCAGCTGTAGAATTGTTAGTTTTATTTTGGAGCATTATTTCTAGCTCGACGGCCTTCCAGTTCAAGAAGAAGCCATGCGGTGAGGATGACGAAAATTCCATGCTAGGGAGGAGGAGATCTGATCGTCAATGAACACAGGTAATGAATGACGAATTATTGTCCATCCCATCTTATTTCGGCCCACCAGTGGCCAAGCGGTAAAGTCGTTGAACACTGGTAGTTCGGTCCGAGGTTCGAATCCCGCGAACGGGCTGGCTGCATGGGCGTTTTCGTGGTTTTCCCCATGTGTAACGTGTATACGAGCCAGTTTCCCTTAGAAAGTCCTCCACGAGGGCATCCCTCCCTTTAGGCAGACAGCCCTCGTGTGCTTTGCCATAATTGAATAACCTAACCTAACCTAACCATCTTAATTCGGGCGCCACATATAGAGATCCGGTTTACTTCAGATTAATAATCAGGTTTATTTCGGAGAAGAAAACATGAAATAATGCAGAAAACAATGAAAAATCATCAAAGCCCTCACCTGAACTCAGGACCTTGATATTGCTGGCCAAACGTTCTTTCAACTACCATAGTCTTTATAATACTGGTATTGCTAGTTGTGAAAAATAGTATACGAAGCTTAAAATAATAAAAAGTTATATGAGATCCTCACTTTGTCAATGAAAATTTTCAGACACAGCTATTTTCTCTGCAAGACGTGTATTAATTATTCAAGTTATGAGGTATTTCTCCCGCCATCTTAGCATGTATTCCTGGTGTACTGGTCAGCACACTGGGTGCGCATTCGAGAGGTCCGAGTTCCGGCGAGGGCTTTGCTTATTTTTCATGTCTCCTGCTTCAAAACAAATCCTAATAAGTCTATAAAGTAGATTTTAAAAACATTACTGCTAATATAATTTTGCTTCACTAAAGGTTAGAAAAATTAAATTACAAAAGAAAAATGGTTCAAAACTAATACCCAAATTTTATATTAATTACGATATTAATTATAATGCTAAGTATACTATAGGGTCGGTACGTAAGTCCGAGTCGTTGTTCATTATGTTGGCAAGACCACACTGTGAAGCCTTCGTTTTTCTTTACTCAGTTGTTTTTCTTCAGTTTGGAGTTTTCTGCTCATTTATCATATTTCCTTCTTCGATAAACTCAGTGACTGCACAAGTTCACTTCGTGTCCTGAATTAAATTTTAATAAAAATATTTAGTAGAGATGGGACGAATCCTGAATTTTCTCGAATTCGAATTTTAAAACGTTCTTTAGTCTTTCGAATCCTTCATACTAAGATAATATTAAGAAAACTGTAAGGTTTAACTTAATTGTAAGTTTATGCACCTTTCCTATCTCTTCTAGCTTCAGCTTACAATTCCCTACCAGAATTTATTTTCAGAAACGCGTTTAATGTAAATGTGTAAGAGTAGTATATAAGTCGATGCTTCACTGACTTCGTTAGAGAGTCAGAGTTTCTGACTAGCGCGCGTTTGCTACGTATCTCTCTAAGCTGTTACTATGCTCGGCCGTACTTCCGGCCCTTGATAGCTTCGCCCACATAATTGAGATTTAGGGGCTAACTACTTAGAATCCTGATAGCTTCGGCTGTATCTTTTTAGTTAAACTTTAATTCTTATTACTTTGAGTTCAAGCCCAAGTGGAGGCTTTGCTGTACGCTCTGAGACAGGAGCCGACTGTGTTGATCCTTATTTTGAGAAATAAAGGGTAATTAACCCTTCTTGAGTCTTACGTCTCTGTTCATACACTCAAGCGATTATTCGCTTATCGGTGTACGAGGTTCCTCACATCGAACTGTGAAATAAAAGGGTGGAGTCCGACAAAGCAATAGTAAACGTTTAATTAATATTAAAAACTTTGAAGAAAAATTTGAATTATGAGTTTAATCAAGAATAAATTTAAGGATACATTTTTTTTAAAGAAGCATGTGTAAATTTTTACCTTTCTAGTTAAATTAACTTTACTTCGATGGCTAGATAAAGTGACTGTGAATAGACTATTCGCTAAGTTCAAACGGTATCAATGACAAGACGTAGGGAGGGTGAAAAGACCATTTTATTTAACTCAAAAGGAATTTACAAACGGTACTCTGCAAACAGACTACTTTTGCTTACAAACTGAGTCAACATTTTTGGCTGCAACTCAAAATCGAAATATAAAATTAAAACTAAGTTAAATAATCGCCGAAGCTGCACAGATATAATTAGCGCGAGTTGGCTCTTAGCCCTACCACCGACGTAGACAAACCCGCAATTAATATGCACCGCCGTAAAATAGTTTAAATCAACGAAACAAAGTGGTCAAACTGCAGAACACGCTCTGTCTGAAGTAACACAGACACCAGCTTAAACAGTATCATTCTACCCTACTCTGCATATCACGCGAAACTAAAATATCACTCTGGCAGCACATGGAAATGTAAGAAGATAGAAAAGATAAGTAACTGAACAAAACTGGCTAGCTTAAAACTAAACGATTTTTTATATATTTTAAAACGATGCAAATGAAATTTAGTAAATGAGGTGCATAATTAAAATTACTGAAAGTTAAGGTTCATTTTATCAACATAATTTGATATATATGTTTGAGTAACAATTCAGTTTTTTACGTTTTTTGGAATCTTTTTGAATTAAAGTGAGTGTATAGAGGAGAAAATTATTTCAAGTGTTTATACAGTTCAGCATTAATTTCCTGTCTTTAAAATTAAGAATGCGGCGCATTCAGGCCCGCCTCGAATAGATATTGGTGACTCAGGTACATTGAAATTGCACCAATTCAGATTTTTTGTGTGCGAATGCTTTTGTTTGAAGCTAATAAAATTAATCTTTCGGAAATTCGGATTTAAAGTGTGTCAGCCTCTTATGCTTTCAAATTAGGTTAGACTCGAAGTTTTTAATCTCGAATATGTTTTTGTTAAAAAGCTTGTTTATTCTTTAAAGTGAAGCGAATACTTTGTTAATCTAAGGACCAGCATCTGCTATTTATGGTAGTTGTCGGAGAATGGCCGAATCCAGCGGTCCTCTTGCCTTTTCATCATCGTTAGCTTTGTGTTGAGTGCATCTAAAAAGGCACCTGATATTGCACAATGAAAGGAGGTGAGAAAAAAAAAAACTACTATACATTCTTGCTTTACCTCAAAATCGAACCTGAAAGGGCAAGAATGAATAAAAAATAGAAAACAAAAAATGCAATTTTCAAAGTCTTCTCAGGAAATATAATATAAAATCCGCGCATTATAAGACTGTATGCTCTCCACATTCTCTCCTTTCAAATTACACCAATAGAGCAAGGAATTGGTGTTGACGTTGTAAGGTTTATCCTAACTTTCTAACAGTTAATTTTTAGTTAAAGCTATTTTTCTACCTCTCAGCTTATAATTTCCTACCAGAATTTGTTTTCAGAATCGCGTTTAATGCAAATGAGTAAGATTAGTATTAAGTCGAAGTTCCACTGACTTCGTTAGAGAGCCAGAGTTTCTGTCTAGCGCGCGTTCGGCTTTTAGCTACGCCTGTCTAAGCTATTACTACGCTCGGCCGTATTTCAGGCCCTTGATAGCTTCGTCAGCTTATTTGATATTTAGTTGCCAACTACATAGAATCTTGATAGCTTCGGCTATATCTTTTTAGTTAAGCATTAGTTAAGTGTCAGTTCTTATTACTTTGAATTTAAGCTCAAGTAGAAACTTTGCTGTACGCTTTGAGAAAGGAGCCGACTGTATACTCTTATTTTGAATAATAAAGGATAATTAACCCTTCTTGAACCTTACGAACTGAAGCGATTATTCGCTTATCTGTTCACAGGGTTCCTCACATTCAGCTGTTAGATAAAAGGTTGAAACGCCACAACGTTAAAGCATTATCTTTAAAATATAAAATTGGAATATAGCCGTTCCTTAATAAACACAAACGCCGGCTAGCTCTAAATGTATTTATTAACAGAGCACGCAGGAACGGGTACAAAGCAAATATACATAAAAATAAAACATACATGAAATGTAATATTAAACATTCGAATTACAGACATCTAATAACACGCAAGCTAAAATCATCGCGGCTGGAGGTCGACTGTCCTGGATTGTTCTTTGCACTAGATGGCGTTCAATAAAATAGTTCAGTTACGGTTAAATAGTTCTGTTACATCATGATATTTTGCTGCAAGTACATGTGAATCCAGTGATGTTGGGCTCTTTGAACCAGAAATTTAGTTAGGGATTTTCTTAATACCTTACAATGTGATTGACATTATATAATCTTATTTATTGCAACAATTTAAACTGTTATGATACTTTGAATTGCAGAAGAGTCCCGTGACTTTCTGTTTGTCTTCTCGGGGGCTTCTCGTTTCGACCTCCACCACAGTATATCTGTGCTTGTCGATATACACCGGCGAGGGTCCGAATGTATAAGAATATAACCAAATATTCGGTTTTTTAATGACATGTTTGTTATGTGTTGAAATTCACGGAAGATTGCCGACATTCTCCGATTTCGATCTAGCAAAGCATATGCATCAAAAATTGGAAATTAAAGAAGTAAAGGAGAACACCACATCATTCTAACTACACTGGTGAAATAAATTAAGAGAATTTGCATATTTTATCGAATTGCATGAAAAGAACTGAAGGAAAAACCACGGTTTCTAGATAAAAAGGCAAATTCTGTACGGCAAATACGTAAGCGTACACGTGTGTGTAGGCGGAGCCAGTAGAAAAACAGGCTTTATAAGCGCGTGGAGTGTAAGACGAATTGCGTTCGCTAGTACACCTAGGCGAATTTCTTGGTGTTATCTTGCAGCAATCGGTTAAATTCATATCGGAACAGTAAAAATGAATAACCAACGTTTAGATGATGGAATGAGGTGGCGAATTGTGGGGAGGCTAGAGGCAGGCCAATCGCTAGTCCAGAAATGCCCA
>KK112315.1:0-19779 GCA_000611955.2 Stegodyphus mimosarum
GTTGAAAAAGAGATATTGGATTGAAAATAAAAAAGTAAATAATTACTGCAAGAGAAAATGGACCTAAGTTTTACATAAGTGATGATATTTTTAAATACCACATCAGGTATTTTGATATTAAACTGGTAGTTTTGCAACAAATGTAATTAGACTCTATCGTTAAATAATCAGTTCAATAAATGAAAATAAAAAATAAAGCTTCTGTTCCAGTAAAAGATAACGCATGCAACACATTTTTTCCCAAAAAGTTACATTACCAATTTGAAACTTTACAGTCAGAAAACATCATCTCATTAGAACCATGCTATAAATTTTTTAAACATAAGAAATTCATCTTTTAGGCTTTACATAGGATAGAACGATTTACTTTGATTACTTTTGGGGAAAAAAAAACTTGTGGGTAACGAGAGTAATATATAATTTAACCATGGCCAACAGCTCAATGTCTGCATACATATCTTTGGAAGGAAAAGGGTTTGGCACATGTATTTTTAAAATACAAAAGATCAGGATTATTTTTTTAGTTAAAATACTGCATTTATTGATTAGAAGTTAGTTCAAGCAAGACAAATTAAACATAGATTGAATTAGTTTGAATATATTTTTTAGTCTTTATATTTAATTATGAATAATGTAAAGAGAGTAAAAGAGAGTTAATACTTAACTGAATTCTATTTTAAAATCTTGTCAAATCAATTTGAAACATAATTCAGTTGTTCTTAAATAACAAAAGATATTGAAATTTTAACAAAAAATGATAAAAATATCAAAATCAAAATTGACGTCTGATTCACAAAAAAGAATAAATCAATATCACATTTTTAACAAATGTCATAATGAGTTATTATTTTAAAATGACAAAATTTACTGACTGAAGCAAAAAATTCTATCAGCTTTATTAAAATTCCGCCACAGTTTATATCAAGTTGGTATCTAAGCATTTTAAAAAATGGGAGACGGGAAGAACCCATTTTAATTAAATTTAACATATATACAGTAAATATTATTACTAGTAATATGATTATTTTTCTAAAGGGGGGTCTGAAAAATATCTTCAAATTAGTCATTCATAAAAAGTACTACAAGAACAGCAAGAAATCTGTAAATTAATTTTATAATAGTAAAAAGCTTTCAAATTGCATGCTGCATTTTTTGGCATTCTTTATTTGAGGAATAAAATACAATCATTAGTGAATAGAATATTATCCGACGAACTTAAAAATGTGTACTTAATTAACAACTTCTTATCGAAAGTCTCTTGGGCAATAGCCCTATGCCTGTCTAATGCAGAAAATTATTTTTCGAACGTTGATAATAAAGCAATTCATCGCATAAAATCATAAAACATTTCTTCGTAATTTAGGCGATTGGCGGCTCAATAAATGTTTACATTTGAAATGGCACAGATGCCACAGCAGCGCCATCTAGTGAATCGCGACATTTTTGGACCCGTTTTTCTACTAAGCAGTTTCACCTCCTTCATTATACTCTGTGTTTATACCTTATTTATTCAGTGGGATTACTTAACACGAGCGGATACAGAAGCGAAGTAAAAAATACCAAAGAACCAATTTTAAATGTAAAATGTTAAAATTCCTATCTAACAGTCTTAAGTAAATTAGTTGTATCTAGCTTGGGGGTATAGAAAAATGAAAAGTCGCAAAAAATAGTATGGCCAGATACTGAAGCGAAAAGAAGTTACTTCACTCTCCGCCTCCGTTGCGCGGCTTAAAGCCATAGTCTATTTTTTACAGGGAAAAAAAGAGGCTAATAAGAGAAAGGCGCGAAAAAATAAAGACCGGGATATTGAATGGGAAAGAAAGAAGCAAAAGGCTATGTAATTTCCCGATCCGCCTTCGTATTAAATGAAGCATGTCTTTAACTAGTCAAATTTTAGCTCTAATTTCATATACTTTTTTCGGTCAATTTATACTCATTTCTGTAACGAATTGTACACAAAAGTCTAAATTAGCATCTCATGGCCTAATTTTGAATCCAATTTCATATTATAATTATATCGCTAATTTCACATTATCGTTATTTCGGTTAATTTACACTCATTTCTGTAGGTATTATTATAACTTATTATAATATTCTGTAGGTATTATTATTACACAAAAGTCAATATTAACAACAAACACTATATAAGTAAGTTTCTATAGCTATTGATGCACAAGGGGGCCCAGCAACTTCTCTCTCCGCCTCCGTATTGAATGACGCAAGGCATTCTTGTGGTACTTATGTATTTTGGTACAAGTGTGAAATGCGTGAGTTTATTAACATATTGAGTTTGGAGCTGCCGCCAAAGCGGTCGAAACACAACGGCTTCTGAGAGATATCACTGGACAACCGTAAACGTATAGGACACTCTTACTTTATATAGAATTAAATACTATTCGCAATAAAATAGTGGTAGTTATTATTTGTTTTTCATGTTCTTGAGAGTTTAATATTATCTAGATTATGCGGATGCACTGGTAAGGAGGATAGATAAGGATGTCGTACAATTCACTATATTAAGTCGAATTCATGATAGGCATGCCAAGTGAATGGGAGAAGAAATATGGACACTAAAGTTATGAAAATTATCATTTCGAATACTACAAGCCTAATCTAAAATGCGCGCGAATTTTACTTAGATATTTTCCATTTATTTTGTTTCTATACTCAGATCTCTTACAGTAAGCTGTAGTTATGATATACTGAAAAGAAAAACAAATAAAAGAGATAGTAAAAGTTGAACAAAATGCAAACTTTTTGGAATTCATTAATTTCACTTCATGCGTCTCCTTGTTACAAATTTATCAACGTAGTTAACGAAATTATCTTACATAACATCAGGCTTTAAATTTTGAACAATTTACATTTGGATATTAGAAATGCTTCCCACAACTCAGAGGACATGAGCTAGTAGGCGGGGTTTAAAAATAAAACAGAGCATATGTGTACTAGATTTTAACGTACCAACCTGTTTAAGAGCACATAGTTATTTACTCGCAAAAACTTAATCTATGTTCTTAATTAAAAAGGAAAAAGATGTTTAAAATCTTTTCCCCTAATTAACGAAGGATAATGGTTTAGTTCTCTCAACATTAACTTTCTAGGTGATATTTTAAGTAATAGGCGTGATCAATAAATAAAAAAAAAAAAAAGAAAGAAAGAAAGAAAGCCGTGTTCGATTTACAAGACCGGATTCAAAGTTATTATGTGAAGCGGATAATGTGCGACGTTCTACTGATTTTGTGTGTGAAAATATGCCTACGGAAATGGAAATTAAGCACCGTGAATTTATCTTCAAAACTGTGGAATTATACAAAAACTGTGCGGCCAGCTTACAAGGTAAGTGTGATATACTTATTGCCAGTTTGATTAGTAATAATAAGGATAATAGTGCTAGTATTTCTAATGACAATGCTTATATTAAAAATAAACGTAAAATGTTAATTTCGGATCTAGAATGCTCTGATGATGAGAGTTTTAAAAAACCCAGTAAAACAGCAAAAGGTTTTAAATTAATTAAATCTAAAGCTGACTTAAACTTACAGAATAGATTTGCTAAGTTAAATGTTGATGACTGCAATGTTGATAATGGAAATAATTCTTGTGATAACGATAATGACAATATTGATAGTGCTAATGGTAATTCCAATGCTATTAATAGTGATACTGATAATAATCCCCAGGCAACAGGCCAAAATAATCAAACTCCTCCTCGGGCTCCCCCGATCATGGTAAGGCCTAGGCCAGATATTAATTACTATGCATTTCTGAAGTCTTTGGCAGAAGTTCTGCCTGACTGTAAATTTTTTGGTCGCCTCAGCGGCGAATTCTTAAAAGTGGAACCGGCCAGTGCTAATGACCATAGAGTACTTAGCGAATATTTCCTAAATACTGGCATAGAACATTACGTAGTGAACCCAAAACATATGAAGCCAGTCAAAGTAATAATCAGAGGATTGCCAATTGACTCTAATGTCGACATTATTCGTGAAGCTCTTACAGAGCTTGGATTTCAAATCCACAAGGTGGTTCAACTGACAAAATATAAGACTAAGGCGCCTATGCCGCTATTTCAAGTTCAAATAATCCCAGGCAAAAATATTGAAAAAATCTATGATGTGAACTATTTAATGTATTTTGGAGTTAAAATAGAAAAATATACTGCCAAAAATCAGATACCCCAATGTCACAATTGCCAGAAATGGCACCATTCATCCGAGAACTGCCATGTGGCACCTAGGTGCGTCAAATGTGCAGGATTTCACAGAACTGGCAATTGTGACTTTCAGGGTAAAATCGAAAACCCAAAGTGTGCCAACTGCCTAGGCCCTCATGTAGCCTCGTATCGGGGTTGCCCAAAATTCCCGACCATAAAAAAGCAGGCAAAAATATCATCAGTCAAGCCTGGTGTGAGTTATGCACAGGCACTGAAGCCTAATGTTAAATCTGCTAATCCTAGCATAGCAAACCCTGTCAAGTCAGCTGTTCCTGTACCACCAGATAATGAGCCAGCCAAAGTTATAAATTCTAAAAATAGCAATAGCCATGTAAACATTAACAATATATCAAAAAATACTGTATCTATGCCTTCAACCAATAGCAATGATAATAGTCATGTATCTGTTGTAAATAATATTTCTGATCTCTCTGAGCTCTTCAAAGTAATGAATGAAGTTCAGACAATATTTGGACATAACCTTGCCCGGGTTATTAATGCTTATAAAAGCAAACTACCAGAACTCAGAAGGTGTGACAACCTCCTGGATAAAATGCAAGTACTACACCTCATTTTTGAAGAAATCCACGGGCTACAAAATTAGTTTTCATTATGACTGATGAGCTCAGAGTGATCACATGGAATGCAAATGGATTAACCCATAAAATTGAAAAATTACGTATATTTATAAATGAGTACTGTCCCGATGTATTACTCCTCCAAGAACACAAGCTTGGCCCAGGGAGTATCTTCCAAATTGCTAACTATGCACTCTATCGCCTTGATCGTGCCAGAACCAGCAGACACCCTGGAGGGGGCCTCATCATACTGGTCAAGCGCTCCATCACCCACTATCACGTTACACCACCACAGCTTTTAGCTCTAGAAGCCATAGCTATCACTGTCACTCCACTCACTACACAGCCAGTCACTTTTGTCTCTGCCTATGTTCCATCCACCAAAAGATCACAGCTAAATATTACGCATGACTTCGAAGCGTTAGCTAAACTCAACAACAACATAGTTATAGGTGGAGACTTTAACGCACACCACAGAGAGTGGAACTGCAGCAATAACTCTTTCCTTGGAAACGTGATTTACCGATTTACCCAAGCGGCTGGTATCACAATTGCAGCTCCACAAACCCCAACACGTTACGACGAAAGATCAGCCAATGTCCTGGACTTTTTCCTCCTCAAAGGCTGCACCTTTAAAACGGTGGAAAGCCTTAACGAACTGTCATCTGATCACAATCCAGTCCTGATGGATATGGATCTTTCCGTTCGTAATACACCACACAAAAAGGCCTTTATCACCAACTGGTCTGGATTCACCAAAGCCTTGAACAACACCACACTACACATTCCAACAGCAAGTTCGGGTGATGAGTTAGATGCTATTGTCAACAACTTCACTCTTGAGTTGCAGACAGCCCTGCAGAATAACAGTAAACCTGTAAGAGATAACAAAATAAGAAAATGCACTACTGAAGTCAAAAGACTAATTTATGAAAGAAACCAGGCAAGGAGGCAATGGCAGCGATCAAGGTACCTCCCTGATAGAGTGCACTTAAATCAACTCAACAGCCAAGTCAGGGCCCTTACACGAAAACAAGCAGATCACAACTGGGCCGTCTATTTATCATCCCTGTCAGCTGACGAGGATAATATCTGGAAAGCTACAAACAAATTATTGAGATGCTACACCAACATTCCGCCCCTAAATGGCCAGCAAAGAATTGCCTACACAGAAGCTGAAAAGGCTGAGTCGCTTGCCGACAATTATGCCTCTCAGTTTCGCACAAACAACATATCGCACCCACAAACAGAACACCTTGTTGAACAATCACTCACAAGACTACATACAAGACCACACACAAACAACATACCTCCAGTCAAGCCGTCAGAGGTCTATGATTATATATCAAAGCTCAAGATCAAGAAGAGTCCTGGACGCGATGGGATAAGCAATAAGATGCTCAGGAGCATGGGTGTCCTAATGACACTCAAACTCACCAAGATCATCAACGATATGTTCAGGCTCCATCATTTCCCAACCCCATGGAAGACAGCTGTGATTGCACCTATCCTGAAGCCGGGTAAACCTGCAGATGATCCTGCATCATACAGGCCAATTAGCCTCCTATCCACCATCAGCAAAGTCGCTGAGCACTTCATCCAACAGAGAATCATGCAACACATTGATGAAAATAACATCTTCATCAACGAACAACATGGCTTCAGGAAGAAGCACTCCACAGTTCACCAACTTTACAGAGTCACCGAACACATATCCCATGGATTGATGAATAGATCTATCACAGGTGCCATCTTTTTGGATATTGCAAAGGCCTTTGACCGAGTCTGGCTGGAGGGCCTCATGCACAAAATCATAAATCTGGGCTTCCCAGACTACATCACACACATCACACATTCTTACCTTACGGGTCGACACTTTGTCGTTCGTGTCAAAAACACAACATCCACCCCCCGCCAGATTATGGCCGGGGTACCACAGGGGTCCCTCCTTGGCCCCCTATTTTTCAACCTCTATACGAACGACATACCACACTCACCAGATACCACACTAGCCATGTATGCAGACGACACGGCAATTCTCACCCAAAATGCATCTCACGGCCTAGTTATACAAGCACTACAAAACCACATACAAACACTGGAGTCCTGGCTTCTGGCCTGGAAAATCCACATTAATGTGGATAAATCTGATGCTGTACTCTTTACGAGACTGAAGAAGAATATAGATCCAAATCTTCATGTCCTCATGTATGATACTCCATTCCATGGACCAAGCAGGCCCGTTACCTAGGTGTTACCCTAGATCACTGTCTCACATGGTCCCCTCACATCACACAGCTTATTACCAAGTTCCGGGCGCGTAAACGTATACTTGCCCCATTAATTGCCCGGAACAGCGTTCTCTCAGTCGACAACAAGTTACTCATTTATAAAACCATGTTGCGTTCCATCCTTACCTATGCCTGCCCTGTCTGGGGATTTGCATGTAAGACCTCACTCAACAAACTACAAGTACTACAAAATGTCATTCTCAGACAAGCGGTGAATTGCCCATGGTTTGTTCGCAACTCAGCAATTCACCGTTTCACCGTGAGTTTGATATACCTGAAATTGCCAATTATATGGCCATACTAGCCAAGAAATTTCTTGACAAAATACCCAGGCTACAAAATCCTACAGTACCTGTACTGACATATGACTTTGCTTCCTACGAAAATAGAAAGAGGCCACGTGCTGTGTTAAAACACCTCTAAGGAAAATATGCAAAAAAAAAGGTATGCATAAACTTATGCATCACTGATTTATCATGTTCAGTATGAAACTTATTGAATAAATTGTATTACAAATATTCACTTATGCATTTATGTCATAATTTTGTACCATGTATTATGTATTTATATGTTCCTTGATCTATGTATTATATATGTTATGTTATACCTTCTCCGCACCTGCACTATCAATATGCATTATCAAATTTTTTGCCTATCCAAAAGTCCCCTTTTGCTGCTCCTCTACTCTAGTAAATTTTACATCTTCAGTAACATTAATGTACTAATTTAGTCACACATAGTCCATAGTCTTTAATATTTAACTTACCTAATTGTAAATGTTATATCATCTGGCAACTGGCATTTTCTGACAATAGTATACTCACACCTTACTGTGCTCACTTTGCCTTTCTTGGGGTGGCAGCCACAGTGGTGGCTGACTTGCGTCGTTTGGCTCACTTATGATTTATGCCTTATCATTGCCATTATGCTTATCAATTGGCCCTGGCCAAGATTATGCCTCGACAAGCAAAACTTAAGGAAAAATACATAATCGAAAATCGGCCAAAAATTATACTAGGGTAGCGCTATGCGCGGGTACCTGCTGCAGACGAACAAGTTTGCCTGAGCCGACGAAACTTTTTTGCTCTCTTATGATTTACTTTTCTTTGGAGTGTGTCTTCTTTGAAGCTGCTTTAATGATTTGTGAATATGAGTAATTTGTCGACTGATAATGCGGATATGAGTGCTAATAAGGATAAATGGCCGATTTCTTCTATTTCTACGGATAAACAAGTTCCGACCGCGTGGGCTGACCGCGTGGAAAGTGCTTACCCTACCTCGTGCTTGGATAATGCTGCCTCGTGTCAGGTATCGAACATGGATACCCATAATGTTAATCTGGTTGCATCGTGCGTTTCATTTCCAGAAGTGCCCAATATTATTGAGTATTTGGATAACCTGGATGTTAACAAAGTGGAAAATGTGAAAATTTTGTTTCAACTGGATATCAAAAAATTAATAACGGATGATGTAGCAGGCATCGACCGTGGATTACGGTGCCTGCAAAAATGTGCAAATAAGCTTACTTGTGTTATCGACCATGTGCGTAATGGTGCTCTGTTAATTTGTGACCAACTTCCACCAGAAATTGAAAATCATGCCAGACAGGAAGCGGTCAAAATGATCGAAGTGTACAAAAATTGCATTGCGGACTTACAAGGTAAGTGCGGATTTTTAACTTCCCACAAAAATAATATGCCAGCCTCCAGTAATAAGAGGAAAAATATGGTTAATGAAAATGATAATTCTTTAAATGATGGCTTTAAGAAGCCAAACAAAACTGCAAAAAATACTCGGCTCACCAAGCCCAAAAATGATGTAAATTTAAATTTACAAAACCGTTTTGCGCAACTGAATGTTGCTGACGGAATGATAAACAATGATAATTCTGTTAATACCAATAATGTGCATAATGTTAATAGTGCTATGAATGTGGATAATAATGTTGTTAATAGTAATGTAAATATTGATGTGAATGTATCCCAGACTGGTAGTGCTCAGCAGCAGCCTGCTACTCCTCCGCGAGTACCCCCCATCATGGTCAGGCCTCGTGAGGGACTCAATTATTATGATTTTTTGAAAAACCTGAATATTGCTTTCCCTGACTGCAAATTTTTTGGCCGTGTTAACGGCGAATTTCTTAAAATTGAACCCGCTACTGAGTCTGATCACAGGATCCTCAGTAAGCACTTTATGGATACCTGTGTTGAACATTATGTGGTTAACCCCCAGCACAAAAAACCTATTAAAGTTCTGATAAGAGGGTTGCCTATTGATGCTGATATAGACATTATTAAAGAAGCATTAAGTGATAAGGGATACAACGTACACAAAGTTGTGCAGCTCACGAAATACAAAACGAAAGCCCCCATGCCACTGTTTCAGATACAGCTAATCCCAGATAAGGAAATTGACAGAATCTATGACCTGCGTTATCTCATGTTTTTTGGGGTAAAGGTCGAAAAATATATTGCTAAAAATCAGGTGCCCCAGTGTCACAATTGCCAGAAATGGCACCATTCCTCTGAGAATTGCCACGTTGCACCTAGGTGTGTAAAATGTGCTGGATATCATCGTACTGGCAATTGTGATCACCAGGGGCGACTAGATACGCCTAAGTGTGCCAACTGTCAAGGGCCTCATGTAGCCTCATACAGGGGTTGCCCTAAGTTCCCAGCTGCAAAAAAAGCATTCAGAAGTAGTTCCATCAAACCTGGTGTAAGTTTTGCCCAGGCAGTTAAACCCGCAAGCATGAGTAACATGCAAGCCCAGGCCCCTAGCCCAACACAGGTCATAAATTCACCAAATGAAGATACCCCAGCTGCTGCTGTGCATGTTACTAATCAAACAATGCAAGCCAACCTCTACACCTCCAAAAATAATTATACCACACCCAGCCAGAAGTCTGGCAGCAATTCTGAAATCTCTGAACTTTTTATGATAATGAAGGAGGTGCAGAGCATCTTTGGTTACAGTCTTGCAAAAGTTATTAAAATATATAAAAGTAAATTACCTGAATTAAGAAAATGTAATAATCTCCTCGACAAGATGCAAGTGTTGCACCTAATTTTCGAGGAAATCCACGGGTTAGGTGTAAACAACTAATCTATGGATTTTAGAGTTATAACATGGAACGCAAATGGTTTGACCCACAAAATTCATGAACTTAGACTTTTTGTAAATGAGTATTGTCCTGATGTATTACTCCTACAGGAACACAAGCTTGGTCCAGGTACCACTGTCAGTATTGCAAACTATGAGCTCTATCGGTTGGATCGCCCCAGAACTTCGAGCCGCCCTGGAGGGGGGCTGATTATCCTGGTCAAGCGCTCCATCTCCCATTTTCACACAACAGTACCACAGCTTTCAGCCCTTGAAGCTATAGCTATCACTATCACACCACTCACATCACACCCAGTCACTTTTGTCTCTGCCTATGTCCCATCCAACAACAGATCCAATCTAAACATTACACAAGACTTTGAAGCATTAGCTCGTCTTAACAGCAAGATCATAATAGGCGGAGACTTTAATGCACACCACCGCGAGTGGAACTGCACGAATAACACTTTCCTTGGTAACGTAATTCACCGTTTTGCTCAAACAGCCGGAATTACAATTGCAGCTCCACAAACCCCAACACGTTATGACGATCGATCAGCCTCGGTGCTGGACTTCTTTCTTTTGAAAGGATGTACGTACAAGTCTGTTGATAGCTTAAATGAGCTGTCCTCAGATCATAACCCAGTACTGATGGATATGGATCTATCTGTTCATAACACACCATACAAAAAGGCCTTTATAACCAACTGGTCTGGATTTACCAAAGCCTTAAACAACACCACAATACATATACCTACAGCACAAACGGGAGAAGAGTTAGACGCAATTGTCCAGGAGTTTACATCCACTTTACAAACGGCCCTGCATGATAATAGCAAGCTAGCACTTGGACCTAGGCAGAAAAAACCAAATGTGGAAGTTAAAAGACTTATTCAACTAAGGAATGCCAAAAGGAAGGAGTGGCAAAGAACTCGATACCCAGCCGATAGAGTACAGCTCAACCAGCTCAATCGCCAGGTCAGGGCCCATACACGTCAACACACAGACCACGACTGGGCCATCCATCTTGCTTCCCTTTCTTTCAGCAGACGATAATAGTCTCTGGAAGGCGACAAACAAATTACTGAGATGCCACACAAACATTCCGCCCTTAACTGGCCAACAAGGTATTACCTACACCGACACTGAGAAAGCTGAGTCACTAGCTGATCACTATGCTACTCAGTTCTGCACCAACAACATGTCACACCCCCAAACAGAACACCTTGTTATGCAATCACTCACAAATTTCCTCTCAAAGCCACGCACTGACAACATCCCTCCTGTCAGACCGTCAGAGGTCTTTGATTACATCACAAAGCTGCAGGTCAGGAAAAGCCCAGGACTGGACAGTGTGAGTAACAAAATGCTTAAGAATATGGGGCTGCTGATGTTGCTCAAGCTTACAAAGATCATGAATGACATGTTTCGTCTGGGACACTTCCCGCAGTCATGAAGACTGCAGTTATCTCACCTATTCTAAAACCAAACAAGCCTGCAACGGATCCAGTCTCATACCGGCCAATTAGCTTACTGTCATCCACCAGCAAAGTAGCCGAATACTTCATCCAGCAGCGTATCCTCCAGCATGTCAACGAAAAGGAACTACTCATCCACGAACAGCATGGGTTTCGAAAAAAACACTCCACTGTCCATCAGCTCCATCGTGCCACAGAATTAATATCCCAAGGACTTCAAGAAAGGTCCTATACTGGTGCAGTCTTCCTTGATGTGGCTAAGGCCTTTGATCGAGTTTGGCTGGAGGGCCTCATATACAAAATCACAATGCTGGGCTTCCCAGACTACATTACACACATCACCCACTCTTATCTTATGGATCGACACTTTGTCGTTCGTGTTAACAACAAAACCTCCACACCCAGGCCCATTAGAGCCGGGGTCCCCCAAGGATCTCTACTGGGCCCATTATACTTCAATCTCTACACGAACGACATCCCACACACACAACACACCACCCTTGCTATGTATGCAGATGACACGGCAATATTATCCCAAAGTGCATCTCATGGCTCAGTCATTCAATCAATACAGGAACACCTACAAGCACTGGAGTCCTGGCTAATGGCTTGGAAGATCAAAATAAATGTCGAAAAATCTGACGCCATACTTTTCACTAGAAAAACGACTGATCCCACCATCTGTATAAATATGTATGGCACCCCCCTACCATGGACCAAGCAGGCCCGCTACCTTGGTGTTATTCTAGATCAATGGCTCACTTGGACCCCACATATCACACAGATCATTGCAAAGTTCCGAGTGCGTAAACGTACTCTCGCCCCACTAATTGCTCGGAACAGCGTTCTCTCTATTGATAATAAATTACTCATTTACAAAACCATGTTGCGATCCATACTCACATACGCTTGCCCAGTCTGGGGATACACATGTAAAACCAATAAAAATGAACTGCAAGTTCTGCAAAATGTTGTGCTTAGACAGGCGGTGAATTGTCCTTGGTTCGTTAGAAATGAGGCAATTCACCGTGAATTCAAAATTCCATATATGAATGATTATATCACTGCCTTAGCAACTAAATTCTATAACAAAATTCCAAATGTCAGGAATCCTACAATCTTTGTTCAAAATTATGATTATAATGACAGGGCGAACAGAAAAAGGCCATTAGCAGTGCTTCGCACTGTGAACTAGTAGTTTATGGTAATCTAATAAATAAAAAAAAAAGCATAAAACCAAAAAAAAAATACCCAACTCCTTGCACTTAGTTCATCATATTATATATTGTATAATGTAATGTATTATGTATATGTACCTATTGTATGACTTTGGATTTAACTGCTGTTGTTAATTCGTACTCATTTGCACAAACATATATGCATTTAGTTGTTCCTACTCCTCTTAATTGTACGAATATCCTCTTGTATACTGGCATTTTCTTTTTTCCTGCAAATCCGCACTTCCTTACTCACACCGTTCTTCACCAATTTTGGACCAGCCATGGTGGTGGCTACTAGTTTCGGTCGGAACTGTATTTTTTTTATCAATCTTGCCATATAATTGCTCGTCATCAGTGTCTACTTTATGCCATACTACCACTTTCGAATTTACCAAACAATCGAAAATCGGCAATTAATTACTCCAGGGTAGCGCTAAGTGCGCGGGCACCTTTTCTGCATCTCTGAAGATTGCTTGAGCCGAAGACAGCCAACGAGACAGAACCTAACCATACACAATTTCGTTCCTGGCAGTCCTAATATTAAAGACTGCAGATTCTTCGAGTACATTTCAATTTATTTCTACATTATATAATTTCAATACTTTCTACATTAGATAATTGCATGCTAGCATTAAAAGTATTGTGAGGAAAAATACAATTACTAAATACTCAAGCCATAAATTGATTATACTTTAGTTGTTTTAAATATGTATAATTCTAGAATTTTCCATCTTATAAATACTACTTCCCAGGAATAAATAGAAAGGTCCAGTTCATTGTTCCTTCTTTCGATATTCGAATAACAAATATTCGCGACCATTTCCTTCAAATTGCACATAACGTCTTCGAAAGATTACAGCAGTCAACATATCCGCAAATCCAGAATTTGATAAATTATCCTCCTACAATAGAAAATCCTGTGAAGCGCCCTCGTAATATTTTCCATAACTCTAAATCCACGTTTTACAACGACTTTGTCCTGCAAAGATATATTTACTTTGTTTTCTTCGTGCTTACAAAGATATGCAAAACGTATGTAAATATGAGTATATATTTTACAAGACACTTTGTTTATTCTTACAAAGATGGACTTTGTTCTTTTATACTTGCAAAGCTCTACTTGTACATAGATTATTTCTTTATTCAATTTATGTATTGTATCCTTAAATGTGCTTGCACAACCAAAGTTATCCTAAAAGGAAAGAAAATATCTGAAATTTTCTCTAATATCAAGATCTGCAACAAATCTAAAAATTAAACAAATAATTATCATATGGGAGTGTCTACTCTAGATTATGCATCCTCGCGTGACTAGTTTCCACCTACCACTTTTACCTTGCATTTAGTGCTCAAACTTTCAAAATACTTATAAAAATCAAATTAATGCATGTTACCGTCATCATGGCAATTCCAATATACTCAGTTGTCTCATACTACCTTTCAAGCATCCTTTTCAAGCTATAATTAATTCCTGTGCTTACTTCTACCAAGTCTACTGTACTATAAGCCACGCCTCTCTGCCATGTTGGGTCCCCCTTGCGAACAGCCAATTCCATAACTTCGCATTACGCCGTATCGGCGAAGCGGTTATCGCTTGCAATTTAAATTTTACACCATCGCCTCGGGGCAATTTTCAACTCTAAAGGTAAAAGCAGTATCGCTCACACCGTCGTACCATTCAAAATTCCGAAATTCTACCGTCGCTCGCGACGCTTTTTATTGAAATAGCAAAGTAATCTTAAATAAAGAGCTGTAATGTTTGCAGAGTAAATTCCAGTTTCTCTTCTTTTTTACGCTAATGAATTTGTTGTATAACTCTTTTAACTTTAATATAAAGGATATGAATTCATCTAAATTTTCAATTCCTGAAATTTTCGTAGTTTCATCTTTATTATTCTTTTTGAGGGTGTCAGCATACGAAGTAGAATTGTAGATTGGAGTATTAGGAGATTTTTCATTCTTATTGTTAGTAAATTAAGGAAAATCTTATTTAGGAGGAGGAATTCTTTTGTTTTCGAATTTTTTGCTCAAGTGTTCCGGACAGTCAGGACTTGTGGCTGCGTGACCTCCCATAAGTGTATTTCCTTTTTCCCTTTAGATGGACATTGATAAGAATGGTGGTTATCGAAACGTCTAACACATCGTGAGATATTGTAGAATGCTCGCTGTGTATGAACGTATCATTGGCATCTAAAGCACTGCTGGGCCAGGCCTGCTTTTGCAACTGGACAATGCTAAGACACATATCCGCTATATGAATTATGTTGAAAACTTCTTTTACGTTGGGTGTTTTAGGAGTTTCTGAATAGAAAGCTGGTAATAAGGTAGATACACCACCTTTCATTCAGGTAAGCTGTGTGCATTTTAATACAGTAATTTTTTGTGCTTGGAGATCGGTGATGTCTTTTGTTGGAGTTTAAACGGTTAGTCCTTTAATTACTGCTTTAAGATTTTTGTCTGCGTTAAGGAGAAAGGTATGAAAAGGAATTTTGCGTTTTTCAAGGAGATTTTGGTCTGTTCCAAAATCTTCAATGCTGTAGAATTGAATACGGATATTATCACCCTCTACTATAGGCAGGGCTGTAGAATGATAAAGGTTAAGTTTTATTCTTTATTATGCGGCTGCTGTTCCTATCTATAAGAAAACACTCTGCAGTAACCCTGTGGTTCTGATTTTAACGTTTTGTCTTGCAACTTTAAAATATTGCTGGAAAGGGATTTTGTTATCAATATTTCCATTTCTATGACCCAATCTATATCATCATTGAATAAGATCGATAGTGTGCGGAGGTACATTTGTTGTACAACTTTTTCAGAATATGATGGTTTTAGTTTTTTCTCTATTAATGCTTATATGCTACAGCATGAAACAGATAAGTTTTCAAGTTTGGTCAGGAAATATATATAAACTGGAGTCATGAAATTTTAAGTGTAGTCATGAAATTTTAAGACTAGACTTTTTTTTTTAATAAGACATGAAATTTTAAGACTTGTTTTAAAATTGCAGTGTCATCGACGAATTATACCAGTGTTATAAAGGAATCTTTTGGAACATAGTATGAATGTTGCAGGAAAAGAATAGCAGAACAGTATTTTATGGCACATTTTGATGCGAAGCACAATTTTTATAACAAAGTAGTCTTATAAACTAAATGTAACTAATAATGTAACTAAATGTAACTCAGTGAAATCCTCTAATATGAATGATTAGATCTTCACCCCTTAAATTATCAACAATCATTGTTGGCCATTACAATTATATTGTTGCGTGCGTACGGGTTCGCAATGAACTGAAAGCATAAGAGCGTTAAAACGTTAATAAAATTTATTCTTTTCACAAGAAATAAAGCAAAAGGCTGAAATATTTCCTCAGATATATTCGTACAATATCACGATATCTCAAACGTTAAACAGAACTCAATTCCAAACAAAGAAACTAATTTTATATTAAGTGAATTAGCTACAATCAATAACAGCATAAGCTAAACAACAGTTTGCTTAAAACAGCTACAACTGAGCTGAGGTGTTTTAAATCAGCTTTTATAAGCTTTTTAATTATTATTCACTAGAATGTTCTGGTAAAACCTATTTTCTCGATGGCAACAGCAATCACGAGATATTTATTTATTAAATATTAAATACACGGGCTCTTTTATTTGTACTTTTCCGACGTAAATTTCTCTTCGATACTAGTCTGCGTTGCACGGGAAAATAAAACAATTTTAATTACAATTCTAAATAAATACAAAATCCGTAACACCTTCTCAATGACTTGCACGTCCCGGCTGTACAATCCCTGGACAGGGAACCAAACTTGCAACTAACGCATCAATGCAATAATACACATTACATTACAATAACAAAATAAACAATAATAGCAATAAGTGACTTTCAGCAAATGAAATATTATCAAACGCTAAATACACATCAAATACTAAATACAAATCAAATACTATCAGCTATTAAATACAAATCAAATACTAAAAGGACCATGGTCTTATACTATTTACATTACTATTTATAATTATATACACAACGTGCCATGGCCATACTACGGAGCTAACCTGGCATAATGAACGACTTTAGGCTTAGAGCTCGATGACTAACGAATCCGAACCACGACGTCGTTCAGCCTGCTTAGGACTGTGTGCGGACCATCCCAAGGTGACTGTAGTTTCGGACAGAATCTTTTGAGTCGAGTCGTGTTCCACAACCACACCGTGTCTCCTTCGTTGAAACGATGTCCAGTAGCTGTAGTGTCGCAGCGGCTCTTCCTCTTCTCCGTCGCCAAGTTGAGCCGCTCTCGTGCAAAGTTGTGCATCACTTCAAACCGGGCTTGAAGACCTTGAATGTATTCCCCGGAAGATGATGGCGCATCCGGAGGGCGACAAATAAAAGATTACATGGCAGACGAAGTTCACGACCAAAGAGCATCTGAGACGGGAAATACCCGGTAGTCTTGTGGACAGCACTCTGGTAAGCCAGTAAAAACAGTAGTAGCTTCTTTTTCCAATCCTGTCGGTGGTTCAAATAAACCTCTCTGCCATGCCGTCCGACTGGGGATGTAAAGGCGTCGTTTGAGTTTTGTCAATGCCGAGTAACTTGCAGAGTTCTTTGATTACAGCCGAGGTAAAATTCCTTCCCTGAACGGAATGTAACTGAAGAGGCACTCCGGACCTGGAAATCCAATGCTGTATCATCATCTCTGCTACTGTCACAGTCTCTTGATCAGGAATAGGAAATTCTTCAGGCCACTTGGTGAAGTAATCAATGACAACGAGGATTTATTTGTTGCCATCAGCAGTTCGTGGCAGAGGTCCTAAAATTTCCAAGGTGATACGTTCAAAAGGTACTTCTACATTGTAACGTTGCACTTCCCTAGGCTGCGTTTCTTCGGTCCTTTCCGACCTTCACAAGAGTGATACAGATCTATGCACTTGCGGAGAAATAGGAGACCCTGACCACTATTTTTATACGTGCGCTCTTACTTTACCCTTGCTTCAGAAAAAAGCGAAGAACAGATTTCCTACCAAACTGGGCTGGAGCCACGATAAAAAATAAAACTGCAAGAAAATAGCTAACACAGCTGATACAGCGCTGCGCAGAAGTAACTGTGAATATCAGTACTACTGTGACTGCAAATTAGTAAATATTATCAATGCATATCTGGCAGAACAGCATATGGCAACGCTGTCGGAATTATACTAGCAGTAATGCATTTGAGTCTAATAATAGACTTAAATTAGATAGTTTTATGTTTAAATAGCATGCGTTCTATGACATAGTATTTTAAGTATTGTTCATTATTAGAAAAGTAACATTCGGGAATATTGTTATAATTTGATTAACAGATTAAGTATACAAATTACTTTTTGGTTTGAAGCCCATGTGTACAAGTATGTGGATTTTTAACACTATGACTTGTCTTCATACAATGTTTTATATGTTGATTACCAATATATAATGTTATTCTAATCATTGTTTGTGAGCAAGGAATAAACGTGCATGCTATAGGTTGCATTAGTACACATGAGTTTTATGTTTAATGCATCAGTCAAGGTATCAGGCTAGAATGCATGTATTAGGTAATGTCTCAGGTTATAATGTAAAGATTTAAGAAATGTACAATCTAATGAACGTCTTCCCTGTGGAACGGTGCTTGCTACACTCGGGTGCCTAAGCTTTGACACTGCGATCCTGACTCAAACTGCGTTTGTTGGTTCAGCAATCCAACGATTACAAAATCACATACAATTACTTGAGACTTGGCTGACCAAATGGAAGGTCAAAATCAACGTGGGCAAGACCACAGCAATTTTGTTCACCAAAAAAGAAAAATTTCCAAATCAGCTGAAACTCTATGGAGAGACCATCCCCTGGGCCAAGCAAGTCCTTTATTTGGGGGTGATCCTCAGTAAAAGTTTTTCATGGAACCCACATATTACATGTTGTTTGAAAAAGTTTCGAGCACGTAAAGCATCACTTAACCCCTTAATTGCTCGAAACAGTGTTTTATCTATAGATAATAAGTTGCTTATCTACAAAACCATGTTGCGTTCTATTCTTTGTTATGCATGCCCGGTATGGGCGTATTCTAATAAGTCCATTCGATCAAAACTCCAGACAGCTCAGAACTGTGTTCTGAGACAGATTGTATGTGCCCCATGGTACATTAGGAATGCTAAAATTCATGAAGAATTAAAAATTGAACTGGTCAGGTCGTTCTGTGTTCGCCTGGCCAGACGTTTTTTCGATGGATTATATAATTTAAATAATCCCTCCATCACCTTGTATAGTTATGATATATATGACGATAATAATTTCCATCGCCCCATGGCGATACTCAACGATTGTATGCCATAATTCGATCTCCTCTGTATTTAATGTGCCTCTTTGTCTCTGCTGCTCTCTCTCCTGTGTTTCTATAGATGAACTATTGTATTCAATTGTCTTTTGTAACCTTTATACCTCTATTTTGTCACACCAAAATTGCGCACTTTTCCTTGCTTAATTCTGTATTTCATTTCAGAACTACCAGCTCGTTCGGCTTTCTACACATTTGACTATAATTACCACTGCTGAGGTAGAGACTTTAATTTGTAAATATTGCATATATCATCTTTTATTTTTTACTCTAGTGAGCATCTGCTCCATTTAAGATTATCATAAAAAAACTATTATTAATTTAATGTAAGCTATTTTTTGTATACATATTGTTAGAAACCTACTAATGATATTCAATGAGGGGTAGGACCTTCGGCCCAGGCACCCTGGTGCCAGCACCATGCGACCATGCAAGGGGTGCCTAAGCTCTAGGTTCTACCCCATATAGAATAATTTGGGATTACGGAAAATGATGCAGTTAACCTAATCAAATCAGTATAAGATTTATAT
>KK112315.1:19826-32973 GCA_000611955.2 Stegodyphus mimosarum
ATATATAAAATTAAGATATATATATATATATATAAAATTAAGATTGTTATTTTCAGAGTGACTAGTAGGAGGTTTGAGTACTAGTGACAAAACGTTAGTACAATTTTTAGCTGGGAAATTAAAAGCTGTTAATGGTAACGGGCGACAAAGACAGTCGAGCTGGTGTGATTTAACACATTAGAGATAAATGCAAATTACACTTCAAACTAGTAAGAACATTACACATAATGTAATGCAAAATGAATCCAAAAGACGAAGCTTTCATGAATATCTCAATACCCAAAAGCCATCTTGAACTGTAAATTCACAACACAACTGAGGGCAGACGCTCTCTGCGGCCTTATATAGTTTTCACTCGGCCTCCGAGATATTTTTAGGGCTTTCTGCTTCTCGAAATTACTGGATGGCATATGAGAACCAGATACGGTTACAGATGATGTAGTGACCAATTACATTTATTCAATTACAATTTCTGTTACGAAGGTAAGAGGAACTGGACCAAAAGTGTTGCCAAGTTTGGCGACATTTGGCGATTCGTCGCCAAATTTGCCGACCATATATATAAAAGTCAAAAAGGAAATGTCTGAATCCATGAAAAGAAATTATACAATTAAAATACCCAATGTAAACACACAAAACAAATCAAATAAAAGTAGGAAAAAACAGTATACGAGCAGCTTACACTGTAGTAGGTACACAATATCCACACATATTATACAGAGAATGCAAACAATTATCTGGTGGTGGTACATAACATATAGAGAAATAAAGGAGCTGAGTGTGGATTACATAATCCAGACATTTAGCTGGGCCAAGGGCCTGCCAATTTTGTTTAAGCTATTATAATCATAATCACATATTTTAGTGCTTGGGTTGTCTATGAGTTGTTGTCTATTGTGCAAATTTATGGCAAGTTTGTAATAAAGGGACCTGAGCAACTCAACACCAAGCTCCTCATGGATTCTGTTATTCAGGATGTACCATTCAGCGTTAATTATTTGCCTTAACACACTGTTCTGGCAAACCTGAAGTTTTTGCCTATTAGTTTTTCGTGTGTGTGTCCAAACTGGACTTGCATAGCATAGTAATGGTCTGAGAATGGACTTGTAAATAAGTAGTTTGTCGTTTATAGATAACACATTGTGTCGAGCAATTAAGGAGTAGAGTTTTGCTTTACGAACTCGAAACTTCTGGATAATAGACGGGATGTGTGGGGACCATGTAAGAGTATTATTGAGGTCACCCGAAGATAAAGGACTTGCTTGGCCCATGGAATGTTGGTACCGTAGAACTGCAGATTTTTGTCTCTCTTGTGAATAAAACAGCTTCAGTCTTCTCCACATTGACTAAGATCTTCCATTTGGAGAGACAAGTCTCTAGTGTGTGTACGTAATTTTGAAGCCGTTGGATAACTGGATCAATGAATGCACTTTGAGCAAGGATCGCAGTGTCATCTGCATACATAGCTAAGGTTGTGTCGTGTGTGGTGGGAATGTGGTTCACATAGATACTGAAATATGCAGGTCCGAGCAAGGATCCCTGTGGGACGCAGTTAAGGATAGGGTGTCTAGTAGAATTTGTTCCTGAGACATGAACGACAAAGTGTCTACCTGTCAGGTAGGAACTGGTAATGTTCATGATGTACTCTGGAAAATCCAGGACATGTAATTTGTATATGAAGGCATCCAGCCATACTCTATCAAAAGCCTTGGTGATGTCTATAAATAGTCCTCTGGTGACTTTTCTTGATGTCATGCCTTCTGAGATAGTCTCTAATACCCTGTATAACTGGTTGGTCGTTGATAGGTGCCTTCTAAATCCAAATTGGTGAGGAATGATGATGTTGTTAGCATCCAGATGGTCAACGATTCTTCTAAAAGTATTGCTTCGAAGATCTTGCTCACAGAGGAGAGGACGCTGATGGATCTGTAGGATTCAGGTTTTGCTGCTGCCTCTCCAGGCTTTAGAATGGGAACAATTTTTGCAGTTTTCCAGAACTGACGGAAGTACTGCCACGTTAGAATGGTGTTGCTGATCTTAGAGTAAAAACTGTTTTGAGAGGAAACTTCTTGATCATGCAGTTGGTGATTGCATCTAGCCCTGGGCTTTTCTTTTTCTTTAACTTCTTGATAATGGCATAGAAGGGAATTCTGAAGGTAAGGCTGGAATAATGTTGTCTGTGCTTGGGTTTGTTGAGAAGGTGGAATGAAACTGGTGAACAAGGTTTTCAGTGGCAGTGTCGTGAATGTTGTTAGTGCGAAACTGAGATTCCAGATGCTGAGCTAAGAGTTCTCTTCAATTTCAGTGTAATGGATCCGTTGAGGGCCTTTAAGGGGCGGAATATTATTGTGGCATTTCATATACCTCTTTATAGCTTTCCAGAGTGATTTGTCATCTGCGGAGAGAACTTGGAGGTACCTGGTCCAGCTTTGCTGTACTTGACGAGACTTGACGGCATTGCATAGGTGGTTGAACCTGCGTTTATCTTCACGGTTACGGGACCTTTGAAATTGCCTCCTGGCTGCATTACGTCGTTTAATGAGCTGTTTTAATTCATGACTTCTGTGCAATCGCCGCTGTGGAACTTCTTTTTGTACATTCAAATGAGCTCTGATGACATTAGTGGTGAAAGTCTGAACTAAACTGTCAACGTCATCCCTCGTTCGTACTGTGGGTAATGTGTATCGCATGTTGTTTCGAGTTTTGGCGAACTTGCGCCAGTCAGTAACAAAGACTCTGCTGGCTGGTGGGGTATAACTGCTGATGTTCAGAATCATGCTGACCGGGTTGTGATCAGAAGAGAGTTCATCCAGCACAGAAACATCCAGGGATACGCTGGTGTTTCTGAGCAGGAAGAAATCAACGATTCCCGTAGAACGGGCAGTATACCGTGTTGGGTTTTTGGAGCTGTTATGCGTAAGTTCGCCGAGTTGGTAAAGTTGAATATTACGCGTCCTATGCCATTTGTATTGCAGCAGTTCCATGCGCGGTGTCTAGCGTTAAGATCTCCACCAATAATAACATGTGTGCCAAGTGTTAGTAGAACCTGTAAGTCCATGCGGATTAACCGTGGGTTACGTGCTGGTGGAATGTATGAGGAGACAAAAATGTATGTTGTCGAAGTGCTTGTTCTGAGTGAAATAGCTGTAGCCTCAATGGCTGAAAGCTGTGGGATTGGAACAGGGTGGTGAGGGATGAAGCGTTTAATCAGTAATGCAGTAACCCCTCCTACGGGTTCATGACAGTCGGTGGTCTGTTACAACGATGCAAAGCATAGTTTTGCACATAAATAGGAGTAAAGGGGCCAAGTCTGTGTTTCTGTAGGAAGAAAATGTCAGGGTCGTACTTACTACAAAGTCCCGGAGTTCATGAATTTTCGGAGACAGTGCATTCGCATTCCATGTAAAAGTGTGTAAACAAGTATTTCCACTATTAACATTCATAACTGCATAACTGCTGTAAACAAGTATTTGCACTATTAACATTCATATTAACAACAGAACCTAAAACATCTTCGCATATATTAAATGTTATAAATAATTTATCAAGAGCGTTATTAGCAACCTGTAATTCAGTGATCTTTCTAATAATATTACCAAATGATAGTCCTTTAAACCTGTTACTTATTTCCTTTAAAAGTTTCATGATGTCCTTGAAACCACCAAGTCCGGATTCATTTTAAGAATTGTTACAAAGAGTGCTACTTTTAACATTTCTACTTTTCCGAATTTCAGCTCTATCAGATTTTAGATTTTTAGTAAAAGAAGTATATGTTATACCATTTACTACATTGGAACTGACTTGGACATTAGTACTGACAGCAGCCTTTTGGTTTAGGGCCTGTTTAGGCTTGGGTACGTGATTTCTATTATTGACAGGGCTAGAATTACTTTTAGCAACATTGTTATTTACAGGAAACTTAGGACAACCTCTGTAATTGGCGGTATGGCCAACCTGAAGACAGTTGCAACACTTGACAAGTGTCTAAACGCTTAGCAGAACAGTCTTCTGTCTTGTGTGTCCCGGCGTACTTGACGCACCTGGGCTCAGTTAACTTATGTCAGAAGAATGATAGAATGATGATTATTAATCAGGGCCATCCCAGTTGTCTCCTAAAATCGAATTTTCTTACGCAATTAGTTCGTCGTTATATCCACAGCCAAATTCATAACAGCCGTATTTACATGAGATTTCGAAATGCTTGTTGGCAAATCGCTTTCAATCATGTTCTAAACACCGTAGAAGTCGTACACACACCAGTAGAATCACAAAAACAGAGAAGTTTATATATTAATCTAATCCCAGAGTCCAGCCATGCACGTGGAAAACAGGAACGGGAAAGAGAAATGGCGTAAAGCCGCTCGTTCAACGGTTGAAAAACCGGTTACTAAGGAGCGAATACGTACACAATCTTCCAGCTTCCCAATCGATACTTCTCTGTGCAGTCTAATGTTAACATGAGAAAGAAGCATATAACATTAAATTAAATTGTATATTCTCTTAGTAACTTCTGAATCAGGAGTTTGCTAACGTTATTTGATATTTAACTACTATGTCTTTGATGAATATAGCTAGGTTCTATTACCTTTGACTGCTTGTCAGCGTTTTATTAACATATTAGTATCTATATAATCGGGATTAATTCACTTTAATTAACCAGTATTCAACTCATTGGCTAACCTTGCCGTTTTATTGCTGCACTACATTGTAACATATTATGGTATTATTGTACTTATTGTAATTTATTCATTTAATTATATCATTTATTTAATTTTTATTAAAAAATGGTTATTAGACTGGGAATCAGCAGATGAAAGTAGAACAGTCTGTAATCTTTTTCAAAAACCAGTGCAAAACTGCTCCTTCACCAACTTCTACACTGGTGTGGAAAAATTAAGGACGAGACGGTATTTTCAATATAACTTTATACAAAAGCTTTCCAAATCAACACATTTAATATCGTAAGATCCTCAATACGTAAGGACATGAGTAATGTTAGCAACACTTACTAAAAGAGAAATCAGAGAGATAAAAAGAAGCTTTATTGAAAAAGTAGCATGGAGCGCAATGCGACTGAAGGCCGAAACATCCCTGTGATGAGTGTCCAGTAAGAAACATCCGGTCTTTAATAGGGGATATGATCTCCCCTGACTGCTAGGCAGGTTTCACATCATTTGTGCATGCTGGATATGCGGTTGTTAATGAGCTGTTGAGACACTGCTGCTCGTTCCTCTTGTAGCACCAATCGCAGTTTCGGAATCGTTACTGGCGATAAGTTACGTGCTGCCACGGGTCTCCCTAGTAAGTTCCGTACATGCTTGACGGGATTTAGATCCAGAGACCTTGCCGACCAATCCATGTGTTCAATATCTTCACTCTCCAACAGCTCTTCGACAGTAACTGTGCGATGAGGTGGAGCGTTGTCGTCCATGAAGAGGAACTGAGGACCCATAGCCCTTGTGAAAAGACGCATGTAAGGAAGAAGAACCTCGTTACAATAGCAGTCCCAGGTGACGAACCTCCTTGGGAGATATGAAGGTCGGTCCGGCTACCAAGCATTATGTCTGCTCGAACGAGAACTCCGCGACCTCCAAAACAGTCCCTTTTGATGATGTTGAAGGGGTTATTGCGTGTTCCCCGCTCTGTCCAGATGTGTATGTGTCTAGAATTGCAACTCAGACTAAATCTGCTCTCATCTGTAAAGAGTACTCGTCCCCATTCATTGTCTCTCCAATTCCGGTGTTCCCGGCACCACAGAGAACGCCTTCTCCGATGGGCAGGCGTTAGAGGTACACACCGTACAGGGCGTCGTGCAAACAGACCACCACCGTGCAGTCTTCTGGCCACGGTAAAACGCGATATCGGTCGTCCAGTCGCCTGTGTCGTGTGTCTAGCGATTTCTCCCGCTGTCTGCCGCCTGTTTCTTCTGGCCTGTAAGGCAATATACGGGTCATCTGCGGGTGTTGTTCCTCGTGGACGACCACTACTAAACCCCCGGATAGCTGTGCCTGTAGTTTGAAATTGTCTCCAAAGTCGTGAAACGATGCTGTGAGCAATTCCCAACTCTGCAGCCACTCTTGTCACACTGCGGCCTTCCTCCAACTTCCCAATGATTCGACCTCGGGTAAAAGCATCCAGATGTCGTCCAACAGATTGATTATTCGCCATTTCAGGCTGAGGCAGCAACTCGGTGTGATTTTAACTGCTATACGGCGTGCAATCTCTTTGCCAGAAATACTGACCTTACACCGACAACATGCTTTATACTACTCAGACACTCCCCCATTACTTCTACCTGCATATCTGCGCATGTGCTACCGTACATCACCTCATTTAATCTCCTGATTGGTCTTTCTGTCCGCTCTGCCTGTTCGTTCAGCTGATATGCTAATTTTTCGACTTCGTCCTTAATTTTTGCAAACCAGTGTACTGTAACGTGTTATTGTATTTATTGTAACTTATTGTACTCATTGTAAAGTACTGTATTCTTTGTAATGCATTTCATTGTAACGTATTATGGTATCATTGTATATTGGTACTATTGTATTATTGCAGTCAGCAAAGAAATATTAATCCTATCAGAATACTGGGGAATGTCAAGTACAAAGTATATGGTAAAGTATATGTTCAAAGTATATGGTAATGTTTCAGGGTGTATTGTAATGTTCAAGTTATTTAAAATAGGCAGTACAATTGATATGTAATGTACAGTATTCAGGTAAATTACTTTCGCTTTTCCTTTGATTAACCTTTTATCAGGAATTTGATAACTACGTTAGCTGTAGTTAATTATTATGTCTTTTATGTACACAGTGCGGATAATTATCATTTGACAGTCTCTGAGAATTTTCAAATTGCATATTTAAAGCAGGCTAAAATTACCTCAGATAAATTTACCAAGTAATTCTAGGTAATACACCATTGTTCTTAGCTTTTGAGTCTAGTTTTAAAACTACATTGATGAACAGACCTGTAATATTTATGTTAGTCATGACGCTGGAATACTTCGAACAGGGTATTTTTTTAAGACTTGTGTTATGCCGTCGGCTCTGCCTCTCGCCCCTTGGCTGGGTGGAGTAGGTAATAGATGGTGTCTACCGGAATGGCTCAACACTGTAAGGTATTTTTCTAAATACCGGGCAAGTGGCCATTCTCTAGGTGGTTTTCAGTATTCAAATGTTGGAAGATCAAAGATAACGTAACTATGCATGGGATTCTCCCGGTTGGTTTTTAAGCATAACATAAGATGCGTTGTCGCGTGATCTTCCATATTTTGGTAATCTAAATGTGGTTCAGATTCGAGATCTTGCAATTTAGTGCTCGATTAAATGGAGGAAATATTATCTTCCAAACTGGCTCTTTTGTGCAGTTTTTTTTAGTGCGAGGAGCGTCTTTCCACGAGGTATCTTTATCTTTAAAGAGTTAGGGTAGCGATCATCAAGTTCTGCCAGTGGGTGAGCAACCGCTTTCTTTTCGGTCTGACAAACAATCTGTTCCTCTTCGTTGAGGTTATATTCAAGTTATTGTGCAATTCTTTTTAGTTCCTCGGTAAGATTACCGGCGAGAATAGCCCTAAGCTCTTTAAGTTCTTTATTAAGACTTAAAACACGAGCATAGGCGCAATAAGCCGAGACAGGATTGAATACCATATCGTAATCTGGATAGGCTATTGCTAAAAATAAGCTGACATTGGTTAAGGAAAGCTTAAAACGATACATACAATCATATCAAGAACCACCCTACAAAATATCCAACTAGTCCTTTCGAGCTCAACGTTTTATGATGATAATCTGATGATGATTAATGAGTGGCTGTGAGAATTTAGTGAATTTGAGTTTTCTGAAATAACAAAAGTGCCAGTATTTGAGAACATTGTGTCAGTGTAAGATGCTATTTTTTATTATCGACAGTTATTTCTTGTTATGTATGTTTAGTTATATATAGGAAAATTACATAAGTTATTTTAATAAAAGTGACTTATGTTTAAACTATTCCAGTATGCTTTATTAAAATTATGGTGTTTCTTTCTACCGTGATGCAGTAGAACTTGTTCTATCTTCCCTTAAGTAATTCGAATTGTGCACTCTCTTTGCTTAATATTTATATTACATTAGATATTGTGGAAACATAAGCATCATTCAAAACTACTTAAAAATGGGAATAACCTGGACATAAACTATATAGACGGTTTCCCAGAAAATTCTTGAAGGTACATAGGTTTCAGGAACAAGAAATTTGGAATAGCTTCTAAAAATGTATCTATCGCTGATTCCCTCTTTTGCTTACAATGGACAAGCTCTATTACCCAAAAGAAGAAATTTTCAAGTTTTTTAAATAAAATTCTCTGAGGTATCATACCTTTTTGCCTGAAGCTAAGCTTAAATTCCGCAGGAGCCGCGTTCCAGTTTTGGGGATAAATTAATATTCTAGAAGGAGCGTTCCGCAGTCCTTAATAAGATGGTTCTTTCAATTTTCCTGTGTAACTGAACAACAATTTCAATAGAAATCTGATCTCGAAAATTTTATTTTTAGCAGTAAGATTATATTAATAATCGCTTATTAAATTTTAATTTATCTCTACATTTAATTTAATTACTTTAATACTTAGTTATTTAACTATTTTAATGAATATAATTAATTGAACAATATTAACAATACAGATATTAATTACCAATATTGTTTTAATAATTATTAATCTGGTCATAATTAACTACTTAATTTCGAATTTGTTAATGATTTATAGGTCGTTTTATTTATTTACTCTTGTTCTTCCTTCCTGACGGTCTTTCATGGGACTCTGGCACTTCTAATTTTAGAAATTAGGTCCTGGTCTGAAGTATAAAATAGTGTCCAAGCACAGGAAAACATAAGAATGTATATTCTTTTATAGTTAATGCATAAATGATACTGTGTTAATTTCTTTTAATTTCAGAGCTCAAAGTATGATGAAATTTGTTTCATTTATTCATTAAGTTTACTATGAATTTTTTATTTAATGAAATAAAAATAATTGTTTCAGGATATTTGATATTCAACTAGAGTACCACAATTTAATAATTACTAGATGGCAGCACATGCCTTTGCATTAGTAAAGTGGGCGGAGACCAGTTTAACCGTACCTTTGGGCACGCCTTCCAGTAGTTTGGCAGTTTATGGATGTAAGATGGAATCATGATTTTAAAATAATGCAAATATTTCCTAGTTGAAAGTTTCGGTAGGAAAAGTGGAAAAATCTATAACGCGAGTCTTCAAGGCTAACTTCAGAAGCTTCGGTATAGTAAACCTTAATTACGGAAGTATTCGCAGTTACTATTTCAATTTTTGCATAAATATTACATTCCATGTAGCTGTTTAACAAGTTCATATAAACAAATGCTGGAATTTCGTTTTCATTCAATATAAACAAAGCTTGTAAAATATCTTCTACGGCTTTAGTGTTAGTTATTCTTTTGAAGTTGTTCTCGTATCTAAAAGAAGCAGGGCTAAATTTTTCTAATTTCTAATCACTTAATGAAAGTTTTTAGTTGTGAATTACGTCATGATAGGAAAATAACCAAAATGCCAAATTTGGCGGAATCAAACAAAAAATCAGATAGATATTGCCAATAGTGGTTAGTTGAAATTTTGTTGCAGTCGGCTTTAAGTGTTTTTGCTAAATGAAAACTAGACAGAATGTATATCACTAATGTGTGGTCAATTGCAAATCTAAGATGGGGAAAAAAACCAAAATTGTATACAATTTTCTAATTTTTGAACATTAGTTTTTAGGTTAATGTATTTCATAAAATTCTTGGCTATAGTGTGCTGTTAAAGTAATTTTTTAAAATTTTCATTCAAAACAAAGCAACCTCGTTAAATCTCTTCGACGTCTTTAGTCTTAGTTATTCTGTTGAGTTGTCCTAAGAGAAGTTGATTCTAAGAGAGGCGCAGCTAAATTTCTCAAATTCGTGTATTCACCTTAACGAAAGTTCTGTGAAATATGCCACAATAGTAAAATTGGCGGAATAAAAAAAAATCAGGTGCACATTGCCATTAGTAGTTGGATTCTGCGCTCTAAGTATCACTGCTAAATGAAAGCTAATATCAATTAGGTGAAGTTAATAGAAAATCAAAGATGCGATAAGAAAGCAAAAAGTATAAAAAATCTTAGTCTTTAAACACGAATTTTCAAATTAATATATAACTATATCAAAATCTTGGCTTCAGATTGTTTTTAAGTAATGAAAGTTTAGCATCAAATTGTAAATAATTAAATAGAAATATTCTATCATATAAGCATTTCCCTCCCATTCTTAACTAAAAGTAATACATAGTATTGCGTAGACATAAAAATAAAATTTTGCTCTTTAATATTATTAAATCACAAGGCAAAAAGGACTTTCAAAGAGCTAATTTGCTTATGAATATATATTTGAACGTAAAAGAAAAATATGAAAGACAAATGCCACGTAATTAAAGTTTTCTAAACTAAGTTTTTAACGCATGCTTTCAATATGTGTGCGAAGGGAAAAAATGAGCTTTTTTTTTAATTTTATTAGGGACGGCGCGAACGCAGTCCCAGCTACCAAAAATTATGCACCCCAAGCAACCGCAATTTGCGGATGTGGCAAACGTCAACCCCTCGAAGTGCAATGAGAGGCCTCAACTCGGGGGAGCCTCCTTGTTGATCAAGGCGTCCCCAGTGCCAGGTAAGTATGCGCTGCCATGTTTGCGAAAATATTATTACTCTACAGCCTTTCTAAGAATACTGGTGGTAGTTATACATTATGAACGTTATTCGTGGAGGGAGATAAGTTTTTGGACCGCAGAAGGAGAAAACGGAGGAAGGAAAGCCAAACCACCCACGGAAAAGTTTATTTACAACTTGTAAAGTTGCTTATTCTTCCTATATTTATAGTAGTTTTCTTTTGTTTTGAATTTTGATTTTATTTGCTAAACCACATGAATTAAATCTCAAGATGAAACTGCTTAAAGATGTAATAAAGTATCACTTAATTTTTTGTTATTTATGTTTGTTATACCTTTGCGTTTTTTACTATCGACGGATTAAACATGATTTTGAGTATTCTTGGACTAAAATCGTTATTACGCCGGAGTTCATTTTTCATGGTCAATGAAACGGAAATCAATGATATTTTTTACTTTTGCTGCCGTCCATTTCTTGCTACTTCAGATTTTAATATATTAAACCTTTACCGCATATGGAACATTTTAACTTTGGCTTTGCATAAACGAGAAATATGTTTCGATTTCAAACATTTAAAACACCTCCGTTCTTTATTAATTTTTGCTTTCTATCCTCTAAGGTTAAACGCATTGCATTCGAACATTCTGAACTTTGATGATCTGAATCACAAAATATGCAGTTCAAATGTTTATAATTACGATTCTCATCTGTAGCCAGTAACTGCGAGGCAGACGCTACATCTGGTACGCGTTTATCATGCCAAGTTGACAGTTTGCTTTCATGTTTTGGTTGTCGGGGGGGGGAGAAAATATTGACGCCGCTTGTTTCGATTGCAAAGCTGTTTTTTCCCGTGCAATTAATTGCTGAGAAATAAACCCCATTAGATTGTGTAAATCATATTTTAAATTTTCCCTTTCTTGTTTATTATATTCAAGAATTAAGGCAGTAGAAAGGTACTTGAGAAGAATTGGACATAGAATACTTTAATAAGTGTCGGTCGGTTCAGGCAATTTGTACGTGTGTACATTGCAGACAGGTGCCCGCGCGGAAAGCGCTACCCACTATCGAATCAAGTTGACGATTTTCTATCAGTTGTCAGTTCGAAGGCTAATATTTGGCATATCCTATCTATGGCATGTCATTGATTCAGATAAGCAATTATGTTGCTGGCCGATGATGTTGATAGTGAGAGATCGATACGTGTGGAACCAAACGACACAATTCGGCTACACCTATGGCTACTTGGCTTAAAGGAGATGGAGAAGCAAGTAAGTGTGACGAACTAGCTACAGTGCAGAAAGGAGTCAAGTGTGTGACCGTGTCAATTAAATATAAAACATACAGCAGTAAGGCGATACAAATACAGGTAAAAAATTATGAATACACATAAATGAAAAACATGCGAGGAGAGAGGTACAATAGTGTTATACAACATATAAGGCAGTGTTACATTAGGTACATTACATTAAATATGGGTTGAATATTTTTTTTTTTTTTTGTATATTTACCATTAGGTAGTATTTCTAAGTACAGCCAGGGGTCTTCTCCTGTTGCTGCGTGCCTGGTAATCATAGCTACCTACTTGGATAGTAGGATTAGCCACTTTGTGCATATTATTAAAGAATTTTGTAGCTGTTTTTACAATAAAGTCTTCCAGATATGGAATGTGGTACTCACGGTGAATTGCCGAGTTTCTAATGAACCACGGGCAATTCACCGCCTGTCTTAATACAATGTTTTGTAGAGTCTGTAGTTTAGTCATTTTTGTTTTACATACATACCCCCAGACAGGGCAGGCATAGGTAATGATGGAACGCAACATGGTTTTGTAAATGAGTAATTTGTTGTCAATAGAGAGAACGCTGTTCCGGGCAATTAAAGGGGAGAGTGTACGTTTACGCACCCGGAACTTAGTAATAAGCTGTGTAATGTGGGGGGTCCATGTGAGACATTGATCTAAAACGACACCTAGGTAACGGGCCTGCTTGGTCCAAGGGATTGGAGTACCATACATGTCAACATGTATATTATAGTTGATCAGTCTTTTTCTTGTAAAAAGGATGGCGTCGGATTTCTCCACATTGATTTTAATCTTCCATGCCTGTAGCCAGGACTCCAGTGCATGTATGTGGTTTTGTAGTGACTGTATTACTGTGCCGTGAGATGCACTAAATTGCAGTATCGTCAGCATACATTGCTAGAGTGGTGTGTGGTGTTTGTGGGATGTCGTTCGTGTATATATTGAAATATAGGGGGCCTAAAATAGACCCTTGTGGGACCCCGGCCTGGATAGGCCTGGGGGTAGAGGTTTTGTTGTTTACACGAACGACAAAGTGTCGACCCATAAGGTAAGAGTATGTGATGTGTGTGATGTAGTCTGGGAAACCCAGATTTATAATTTTGTGGATGAGGCCCTCCAGCCAAACTCTGTCAAAGGCCTTTGCTACATCAAGGAATATT
>KK112316.1:14834-24878 GCA_000611955.2 Stegodyphus mimosarum
TTCCCTACATGAAAAGGCACAACTGTAAATATTGTAAATATTCACTTTGTATTATTATATTCACTTTAAATTTGAATTATGTACTACTTTGATTGTATCCACATTCAGCATGTATGATAGTCCTGTGCGTTTTACCTGTTTTGCAGCTGCTACTCGCCTCTGTTCATGATCCTGTTATCTACTGGCCTTTGATGCTGGCCCCCCTCTTCCCTACCTCCATATCACGGATTATTTGACGATGGATTCATGGTGACGCTGCCTCTTTGGCTACTAGAGCGAGCCGAACAAGCAGTCCTTCGGACTGCATATCGGCGATAATTTCACAGTCAGTCAGTCAGTCACTGCTTGGCGACTTAATTGGCGACGTTGAGCGTAGTAAGCAAAAATGCTAAGCATATTATTATCATAGTTTGGGAATAATTTCTAAGCACAGTTTAGAAGAGATAATTGAGAAAGGATTCATTTTTGTCACATAAGTTCACAAGTTCACAGTTCACTGTATTACGTACTTAGTCAAATGGGGTAACACTTCAGCTCGTAAGTCGAGGTAAGTTAGCATGTGGATTGCATGGTTAATGCAGATTATATCACAATTTCAGAGTTCACTTGTTGGATTTTAGTTCACTGGCACAACACATGGTTATTCATTAATATTTATTAATTAATATTAAGAAAAACGAAATTTTTATTTCGAAGTATCTGATTTGCGGGGTAATGTCACGTGGGGGGGTCACCTTCCCGTGAATTGACCTCTGTGAATACTGATTCAAATGATGAGCCTTGCCAGGTTAAAACATAGTTCATTTATGTAAGGGTATAACACAAAGTCTCTTTTGTCGCTATGTACACTTAACGAAGGCTTTGTAAGCATTTAAAACAAAGTCCTAGCTTTGCAAAGTGGGAGAAGAAAACAAAGTCCTTGTTAATTATCACTATTCACCATTTCGCATTATGGAAAATACTTCGTGGTCTTTTGGCCGCGTTTTCTGTCGTGGGGTCGTAGTTTAATAAATTTCTGATATGATTATAACTTGAATTTTCAATTTTGCTGTAAAAGTTATGGCAAGTGGATAGAATTTGGTCGTCGATAGGTTTTATTTTTAACTCTTTATGAATTTGCAGGTTTCGGATATACCAGGGTGAATTTAGTATTTCTCGGAGAGTTTTATTTTGATAAATCTGGAGTTTTCTTCTATACGTTTTAAATACTGTCGCCCACACTGGAACCGCATATAGTAGAATAGGTCTGAGTAGTGAGATATAAAGTTTTTTCTTTACGTTGACACTTAATTTGGATCTGCGCCCTATTAAGGGTAAAATAGCTATTTTGGCTGCAGTGGCTTTCATTAGTGTTTTCGTCACGTGTTCTTTAAAAAGAAGTTGCTCGTCCAGTATCACTCCTAGGTATTTTGCGCTTCTGACTATCGGCACTGGTTGGTTATTGATTTTAATATTGATATTAACTGGTGTGAATTTTCTATGCCTTCTAAATAAAAGGATATTGCTTTTATTTGGGTTAACTGTGAGCTTCCAAGTTTTAAGATAGTGGGTTATATTATCAACAGCTAGGTTTAGTTTGTCTACCGCCAATTGAGGCTTGAGAGATTTGGTAATTATTGCCGTGTCATCTGCGTATTTGTATATTTTTGCATTTAGTGGATTTGGCAAATCATTGATGTAAATGCTAAAGAGACTTGGGGCGAGGACACTTCCTTGCGGGACAGAGCTTTTTATATATCTTCTAGAGGAGATAGCTGAATTTATTTTGACTTGATATGTTCTGTTTTTCAAATAACTTTGCATCAATTTAATGAAGTTGAGGGGCAATCGAGCAAGGTGTAGTTTGAAGAGCAAGCCTTCGTGCCACACCTTGTCGAATGCCTTCTCAAGATCAAGTAAACAAGTAGCCACTGTATTTTTCTTGGAAAGGGCGTCTGAGACATCTTCTATTACGTTGAGTAGTTGGTGTACTGTACTGTGCCCAGCACGAAATCCAAATTGGTCATCTTTGATGATGTTGTAATTTTCAAGGTGGGTAGATAATCTTTTTTGTAGAATGCGCTCAAAAATTTTCCCTAAGCTAGGGAGCAGGGATATGGGTCTGTACGAATTAACATCTTTAGGGTTGTTCCCTGGTTTTAGGAAGGTGACTATTTGTGCATGCTTCCATTGTTGTGGGTAGTAATTTTTCCTCATGCATGAGTTAATTAAATTTCAAATTAACACTAGGTAGTTTTTGGGGAGCATCTTCAGGGCTTGATTTGAAATTCCGTCATAACCTGGGGCTTTTCCGGGCTTGAGTTTTCTGATAATTGTATTAATTTCATTTGGAGAGGTAGGGGTGATGTGATCGCTGCCTGTTTGGTTCTGTATTTGTTTAATATAATTCTTTACCTCTTCTTCTGTATCAGGATCGGTACTAAGGTTGTTTTGGAAGGTTGATTCTAGGTGTTGGGCTAGGGATTCAGCAAATTTCCTTTTCGGAGTAAATCAAACCGTTTGGAGTTAAGATAGGGCCTATGCTATTATTGTGGGTTGTTTTAAGGTATTTGGCTACCTTCCAGACTGTTGTATGGTCTAAGTCCATGGAATCCAGGAATTCGTCCCAAGTATTTGATCTGTATTCGTTCAATAATTGTTTTATTTCTCTAATTTTTCTATTTAGCACGGTTTTAACTCGTGGGTCCCTTGTTCTTCGCCAAAGTTTGGCAGTTCTGTTTTTGTCTTTTATACGCTCTTGTATGTCATTAGGGAGTTTATTATTTTTAAATTCTTCAAATCTGGTGGCTGAGTTGAGGGCGTCATTGATTCTGGTGTTAATTTTCGTGATTTGTTCTTCGATCTTCGAAATATCGGATAGATCCGGGTTTTCTGGTAGTTTGGCCAGGTTTTGGCGAAAGAATTCCCAATTCGTGCGTCTTTTTAGTGGGAGGGAGTTCTCAAATCCATAGAGGATGAACTGCACTGGTAGGTGGTCTGATTGCAATTCATGCAAAGGCTGTACATACGGAATTTGTGTAATATTTGCTGTAATCACAATATCTAAAACTTCACCTGTTCCGGTGTGGTGGTATCTGGTGGGGCTGTTAGGGCCTATAACATTTATGTTATTCCTTAACATGAAGTTGTAAAGGGTATTCCCATTAGTATTGGTTCTTCGCGAGTTCCAGTGCGGGTGTTTGCAATTAAAATCACCTGCAATGATTGTTTGATAATCTGAACTAGTAAGATTATTTAGATCTTGGTCTGTGAGAATATTGGTAGGTGGACAGTAGGCGGCTACAAACACTATGGCGGCATTAGTCCGGGAGTGAATTATCACAGCTGTTTTTTCGATATTTGGGGTGGCTGGTAGTTCAAAATTTACGGTTTGTAAATGACGTTTGACTAGAATGAGCGTGCCTCCTCCTTGGTTGTGACTTCTGTCGGTACGGAAAACTTTCTAATTTTGGATTTTGAATTTGTTGCAGGGGCGTAAATGCGTCTCGTTTATTAAAAACACATCTACATTGTACTTATTGATGAAATGTTCTATTTCCGTGTTTTTTCCCCTTATTCCGTTTACATTGAAAAATGCGATGTTGAGGCTACTGACAGTAGCAAGTTGAATATTGCGCTGATTATTATAGGGTCTAAAATTCATAGTTGAGGTTAGATAAGATTTCGAAGGCTTCTATGCCAACTTGGATTTTCTCCATTAGATTTTTGCTCTTTTTGAATTTATCTAGGAGTGTTTTTCCTGTATTAATTATTTCTTTTATCCAGGTGAAGAAGTTGGTGGCTGAGGTTAGGGTACTGCTTGGAGCTTCCTGATTGGCTGGGATGGGATCCTGTTTTTCCGCGTCTTTGGCCCAAGGCCCAAGGCGTTGACTTCCGGAGTACCTTTGCAATTAAATGCAATTATCTCCACAACATAATTAAGAAAGACTAAGATGGTTAAGAGTAAACAATAGCAAAGACCAGTAGACAGAAGAAATAAAGATTAAAAGAAGTAGGAAATAGATAAGGAGTCCGGCATGGACTAGGGGATCTTCGAACTTCTTTCACTGAGTGAAAAGAAGGGTGAAGAGGAGTTAGATAGAGATCCTTCAATCTTCCAAACTTTCATAGAAAGTAGGAAGATCGAGGAGAAGAATAGGAGGATTCCTGAAAGCATTGTGCTGAAGGAATGAAAGGAAAGTGGTTACGGCCGGGAAGCTGAATAGCCCCAGGGCTCGGAAAGGTAGTTAAGGTATCGCGGACAGTCGCAGAGATTGCTAATGCCTTGGGGATGGGCGGTGGGGGGAAAGCAGGTCTTGCAACCTAAAAGCTTGCTTCGTGAGGGGGAAAAGACTGGAATGTGAGGGGGTGTTTGAGCTTCGACTTGTGGCGGGAGAAACGTGCCTTATCAGGAAATCGGTGTGCGAATCTTTTAAAGAAAGTGTGGTATGTACTTTAAGATCCGTGTTTAACGAAACTTTGAAAATAGAACTTTTTAGCTTCTAAAGCGAGTTAATTTTGGTGGAAAAATATTTAGATTTTGAAAATTAATTTTGGCGCTTCTAATTATGATATTTAAATGCAGTAAACGGAGAATTAAAGAGGAAATTTTATATTTTACGGTGCAATCAATAAAACATAGGAGTTCAAATAAAATTTATACATTTACAGTTTTTAAATAGATATTTACATGAATCGTGGTTTTAAGGAGGCAGAGGTCTTGGTTGTTGGGGGGCAAAAATTTCTGAAGGGGTAGCACGGATAATGTTCCCGGGTAAACAGGGCCAGATTAGGTCTGGCGGGAAACTAGAAATAATTAAGATCGCCGGGTTAGGCCCATGAAGTGCCTTAATGAATAATTTGGAATAAAGATAGATTCCCTAGTCAAGTATACATCTCCGCTTCGGCTTTCTAGGGAAGATGTTAAACGTACGGTCAAGTACGCTCCTAGGCCGTTTGGCAGAACTGGGTTCTGCCGGATTATAAGCTGGAAGTGAATGCAAGACTGGGTTTTCTATCTGCAATAATCGATTAAAGAACTTGGCCGAATTTTGCCGGAAAAAGGCATCTAAGGGCAGAATTTTGAGATCATTATGAAGCACTTCATTTCGGACGAAATAATGAGCATTAGTTAGGATGCGTAGCGTGACGCTCTGGAATACCTGAATTTTCTTTAAATGGCTATTAGCCGCAGTCGACCATACAATTGCTGCATAAGTTAAGATGGCAAGAATTGTACTTTTGTACAGCAGTATTTTATTTTGTAGTGATAAATCACTGTACCGACTAATTAAGGACATGAGGTGCGTCCTAGTCCTCCTAGCTTTGGCTATTGCATAATTGATATGGGTACTCCAGAGCAGCTTCGCATCCAGATATACTCCCAGATATTTGTATGAATCCACCCAGGGTATATCTTCATCAAATAACCTGAGTGGTGGGAGTTGGCTATGGACATTCCTCTTTCTGGAAAAGAAAACTGTGGCGGCACTTTTGGCGACGTTAATTTTGAGTTTCCAGGTAATGAGCCAGGACTCCAAGTCTGTCAGATATAGCTGTAGGTGATTGAGAGTCTGATGCAGTGTTGGGTGCTGCGAAATGATGGCTGTGTCGTCTGCATAAAGTGCTAGATCGACACTAGGTGACTGTGGTATGTCATTTACATACAAGTTGAAAAGATAGGGACTAATTAGTCCTCCCTGTGGGACACCGGCCAGGATAGGGCGAGGAGAAGATAAGGAATATCTGACTTTGACAGAAAATGTGCGATTAGTGAGGTAGGAGTGCATGAGATGCACGAAGATTGCCGAAATTTCAAGTCGCATGAGCTTGAATAAAATTCCGATATGCCAACACCTGTCGAAAGCCTTAGCTACGTCTAAATAAACGATAGCTGTGGGCTTTCCACTGCGAGACCCTGTATGAATGATTTCTACTACCCTCAGTAGCTGGGTCTGAGTTGAGTGTTTAGCACGAAAACCGAATTGCTGTGGAATAATAATATTTCGGTTTCGGCAGAAATCATTCAGGAATCTAAGCAGTATAGCTTCGTAAATCTTACTAAGTGAAGACAGGAGGCTGATCGGTCTGTAATTTTGAGGGACCTTAGGGTCCATAGCAGGTTTTAGAATAGGAATGACACAAGCATTCTTCCAGCTATCAGGAAAATATTTTAACCGTAGCATTGAATTAATCAAAACTGCTAGGTAAAATATGAATTTGGTAGGTAAGTTTTTAATCATGCGATTACTAATCCTATCCAGGCCTGGTGCCTTTCCGGGCTTGAGATTTTTAATTATTGAATAAATCTCGAACATGGTAGTAGTTATGGGTTCCTCAGAACTTGTATCTGAGGAGAGAAACTCTTCAACTTGGTGTTGGACGTCATGCGTGTGCTGTGCACAGGTATCGAACATGAGTCCAGTGTTAGGTGAAAATTGTGTTTGAAGACTGTCCGCTATACGTTCAGCCTTCTCAGTGTCTGTTAATGCCATCCGGTTATTAACCGTGCCCATTAAGGGGGGAATGTCGTGATTAGGTTTGCGTAGCCGAGCGCTAGCTTCCCAAAGGCTATTGTCTGAAGTCTTTAAGGACTTAAGATAATTTGAGTATTTTTCATCTGCATATTTTTTAATATCAGACTTGATCTCATTCTGGAGTCTTCGCAGTTGTATTCGAAACTGGTCTAAATGAGTAGTTTGCCAAACTCTGCGAAGACGGTTTTTAATTTTGATTTTCTCTTTAATGAAATCGGGTAATTTATAATGGTTGGTTCTAAATTTGGGTTTGGAAGCAGCCGTAAACGCACTTCCCAAAGTTTGGTTGAGCCTGTCAAGGGCTAAGTCAACCTCCTGATTGTCGCTAATTTTGATAGGGGGGAGAATACTTTTTTCCAAAACATACCGAAAATTGTCCCAATTAGTAGAGACTTGCGCCGGTAAATTTTGATTAATTTTGGAAGTTTTAAGGGTGAGGTGAACCGGGTAGTGGTCAGAGGACAATTCCGGAATCACTTCGATCGAATAATCTACTGGAATATTTTTAAATAATGCCAAATCAATAATAGAAGGGGCACCTAACCCCCCAGGAAACTGGAAATGGGTAGGTGTGTTCGGCGCTATAATTTGGATACGGGCGTCCTGAGCCCAAATTTTGAGTTTGTCACCATAATTGTTGGCAGTGACACAATCCCAACTTTTATGGCGGGCATTTAAATCTCCTGCGATAATCAGGTTATTTGCAACACCACTTAATTTTCTGAGATCAGAGATAAATGCTGGTCCCTGTCTCGGAGGCATATAGCAGGACGCTACTGCTATGGGGGGGCAATTTGGAATATGAATTTGGATAATAGTCGCTTCTAGAGCCTCCAGTGGTGGCGTAGGTATTCTAGAATGTTTGATAGTGCGTTTTACATAGATGCTAGTACCGCCACTAGCGCGAACAGTGTCACTGATGCATACCTCGCGATCATTTCGGTAGCAGAAATAATTTGCAATATTCGCGCTAAGTCCCTCTACCAGATGTGTCTCCTGAATGAGGAAGAGGTCCATGCAGTGCTCATTAATGTAATCCCGGACTTCGTGAATTTTTTTCTTAATGCCGTTGGCATTCCAAAAGCTTATTAAGAGGGTGTTATCATCTGTAAAACAGTTGAATTTGAAGCCTTAATTCAGGAGGCCGCAGTATGCCTCATAGATATGAAATGCTCTCTCAGGCCCCGTGGAGACATTACGGAGGTGTGGGAGAGCATTTCGGAAAGCCTTTAATAAAATCTGATGGTCGATACCGAACTCCGAAGCGATTTGAAACACGCTTCGGAGGGTATCGGTGCAGCTACTTTCTTCCGCCGCCTGGGCTGGAGCCTGGGCCGTTAGCTTCGGCCGGGCGCTCAAAGTTGGTTGTTTTGCCGGTTTCTGCGGCTCCTGAATTTTATTCTTAGGCGTTTGAAGCCCGGGATTACCTCGCCCGGAGACGATTTGGCTAAAAGAGGGGTCCGTGCTACCTAGAAGTGGTTTAACCGGAGCTGGTACAAATTTAGATTTCCCGCCATCCGGTCGAGACTGGGGATTTTTATTTTTGTTTCTTGGGTTTCGAGGGCAGTGGAACCAGTTGGCTGCATGCTGGCGAAGGCAGTTCGCGCAGGTGTTCGCCTCTTCAGGGTCTTTGGTACACTGGTACGCATAATGCGGCCCAGCGCATCGCAGACATTTTAAAGGCAGCGTACACACTGCCGAACTGTGGAAGAACCCTTGGCAGCGCCAACACTGGCTCGGCCCCTTCTTCCTAATGTGCTTTTCAATTTTGATCTCAACGCCAAACATTAGAGTTTCCTCAAAAATGTCATAGGCGTTGAGACTGGGATTCAGTTGAATCAGATACAGAGGCATTGGATGGCGGGATTTGTGCCTACGGAGCTGAGATACCGATATAACTGAGTATCCAAGAAGTTGCAGTTCAGTTTTAATTTTTTCTGGTTTTGCAGTATTTGGAAGACCCCTTAACATCACCTTAATAGGTCGGTCTTCTTTCAAATTGAAAGATTTATACTCGGCCCCCTGATTTGTAAGAGTCTGGGCGACCGAGCGATAATCGTTTTCATTTTCTACCTCTACTCTAAGGTACTTTCCCTTCATTCGGCATATCGCCGTAGGCACTGTGGCTTGAACAATTGATGTTAAAAATTCAAAGTCTTTGGGGTCTACAAAAAAGTAGGGTATCCTACGTTTGTTGCTATTGCTGGCTGTGGTTGGGGGGGAGTACCAGCTCCGGCTGAATTCTCCTGATCTTCATTACTTTCCCTCTGCTGAGGGGGGGGGATCATCTACCGGCTGCGTTGGGGGGATTTCATCATCATCAACTCTATCACTCCAGAATGGAGGAATTCTATTCTTTGGATGACCTTCGGGGTCAAAATCCTTGTTCACCCCGCGTGCAACTAAGTGACGGGGGGGCTGCTGGAAACCTTCATTATCAGTCTTTCTGATCTTTCGTGATTTGGGGGAATTGGGTTCTCTATTGTTTAGAGACATCTTTTTGGTGCTCGAAATTAATTTGTCGGCCTGTAATTTGGCTGGCTTTAAGATATTTTTTGGTTTTTGGGACTATTATTGGGGGTAATTTTAGCATTATCGGGTTTTTTCTTGGCTTTATCTGCAGATTTTTTGTCAACATCCAGGGTATCATTAGTTTTCCTACCAACATTCAAAATCTTTTGGATGCATTCTTCTTCAGTTGCGGGAATCGCAAAAAGAGGTAATTCGAGACGTTTGGCAAGACAAGTTAGAGTATTTAAAGTTATCTTACTTTCTTGTTGCACGCACTTGAGATCCATATTTCCGAGCGGAGTGCTCCTTCGGCTTCTGCTTAGGGTCTGTTCCAGATCCGTAAATCTTGATTTCAATAAGTACAGCTGCTTAATTTGAATTAAGACATCATCCGGATTCAGCTCCTGCACTGAGCATGCAAGAGGCTGAGAAATCGATGTAGAGGCAGTAATATCCACCGATGGAACCGAAGTATCCATCGCGGCGTGCTCGTCGGATTTACCGGGCGTAGTGTCCGGTTTGTCGTCGCAGTGGGTGGCGTGAGCGGAGCTCATCCGCGTCTTTGGTGTTCCATGCTTTTCGCTCTTTTTGGGGGAGAGGTGGAAAATTTTGGAGATTATTATCCGGAACTTCGTTTCTGGGTTTTCTATCCCTGTTTTCTTTTTGGGCTATTTTAGCTTTGATATTATCTGGGTGCTTTTCGCAACCCCTATATGATGATATATGGTCTCCTCCACAGAGACAACAGCGGCCGGGTAGATTTTTATCTTTTGTGCAGACATGCGTGGGATGTTTTTCTGCGCATTTTAGACATCTAGCTTGGTGCTTGCAGTGACCTCGGCTATGGCCATAACGTTGACAGTTATGGCATTGCTTCGGTCCTGGGGTGTTATTGAATCTTTCAATAGTGATTCCTAGATCGGTCAGATGGATCGGACTTTATAAATAAGATCGGACTTTATAAATAAGTTTACCTTGGAGGCTCCTTTCAACATCTACTACGAAGGTAGGCAATTTG
>KK112317.1:0-11280 GCA_000611955.2 Stegodyphus mimosarum
GAAGCGGTGGATCATACTGCGCATGCTCGCCGCATCGTGACCTGCTGGCCGTAGAGGCTTGTTAGACGGAGTTCTATATTTCAATAATTTGGCAACATTTCAGCTTGAAGGCAGTGGTTGGTCGCGCGAAAGTTGAATGTTCTTTTTTAATTCTATTTGCTTTCGTTTTCTTTTGAGTTCATCATAAGATTTCATTTCGTTTGGAAAATCATTTAGGTACTTTATTTTTCAAAACATTGATAATCTTATGAGTAGGAATATTAATTAATTATTATGAATATTAATCAATTATTAGCATGTAAAAAAAGTATTTTCCGTCGCCATATACATGTTTTTTATATTTCATTATGTGTTTAATAATTTTAATGTAATTTATGAGCGTTTATTAGCTGCTTTGTTTTTTAGCTTTTTCGTGTTGAATTATTTTGAGGGTTCTTCCGTGTCTAAAATAGTAATTTCGCGCAGTACTTTGGTGGTAACGCTAAGAGTTGCAGTTCGAAAGTATGTGTACCATGTCCGAAAAATGATATCTGAAAGGGAAAATGAATATACCTTCTTGCTGACTTTTAAATACTTCTGACCTTTTACTGAACCAAATACGTAGCCTTTGGATTTAAAGTTGCCATGCTCTTCGTATAGAATCATAATCCATTATGAATTTGATATATCTCATATTACTGCATTTTAGCTCTCTTATCTATTCATTACCTACTTTTGTAACTAGTGAACTTATAATATCGAACCTGCGATTTCATTTTAAATGTAACCTTTTTTAAAAAACCGAAATTTAATGCTATTCATGTGTTAATGTTTTCACATGTTCTAGGTTATACAGAGTACATTACAGAAGTGGATGACCATTCCTTTTATTATACTTCTTTCTGTGTAAAATTTCAATTTTACGTTTTCTTCAGTGCTTTTATGTATTCGTAGCAATTCTGAAGTGCATATGGGTTTATAAATTCCTGCACAAGTATTTGTATTAACGTCTGCTGATAACAGTGTTCTTTAAATATACCTAACGTCTGGCAATATTTTATGTTTTATTAATAAAACTCTGGGAATAAAATATAAAGCTATGCAGGTATATCTTATCTTTAATTAATTTTGCTGACATAATTTTCTGCTCCTGTTAACTTTATTGTTATCATAATGTGTGCATACATTCAACATGAAAAACTAAAAAAAAAATTAGCAAATATTCAGTAATGGATAATGGTAAATTTTTAAAAACATTGTTTATTTATTTAAAAAGCTAATTGAAATATATTATAAGAAGTTATGTAAATATGTTGTATTTCAAACGTAACAGTTGTGTGGCATCTTATATTAATTCTCATGATTACAAATTGAGTGAAGTTTATTTATTAACTTCTTTTCAGTCACAGTCACTACTAAAAGATGAGTGAGTTTTCTTATTTAATTGGAATTATTAGATTGCATGTTCCTGCATTTATACTTATTTAGTGTAAGAAATTATTGTACTTTAATTTTATCTTCAGTAAATTTTATGCAATTCCCTACCTCATGCAGATATTTATGTTGCTCAGCATGTTTCGTGTAAAATTTTAGTATTAAATCGCAGTAGAATGACAATTATCTGAACCTGTGGAGATCTATTGTACAGGGCAATTCAAAAGTTCCTGAATTCTAATCTTTAACAGTTAATCTTTATATTAGTGCTGGAAGAATATCCTTTATGGAAAACGTTGCAAATGACCCCTATATTCAGTACACAAATCTACATGACAACATGTATTTCTCATTGCTTTCTTCAAACTACTACGCTGTAATTCTATTTTCCACTGTAATAGACATGAACTGTTCAGTGATGGTCAACACACTTACCTAATTAGTCACACCTTACCTTAGAGAAAAATTAATTTACATGAATGTTTTCATCAATAGTGTAAATAATAATTAGAACCAGTGTATTCACACTTGCTATTTTGTACAGCAGCAGTAATTATTTTCTTCTTTGATTAGTTTAAATTTTTTAACCTTAAGATCTTAGTATTTTTTAATTTCACTGAAAAACTTGGAATTATTTTCTAGAGGATCATTTTCAGCATTGTATGCAAGGTCTCAACATTTAAAAAAAAATTTTATTTTGAGGTTTCAGACAATTTTGCTTCGATTTCAAGACTAGAATATTTTTATCTTTATTATCCACTAGACAGAACTGGCATTTAGAAAACTGAAATAAAAGTTTGAGTTTGTTGAATTATTGTGATTAAGATGTCTAGCTTGAGTACTTGCCATAAACTATTTGAAAATGAATTGTAAAATAATTAACTGAATTAGATTAAAGAATTTTTTCCCTAATCAAAAGAAGACTCCTCCCCCTCTCAGTGAACATGGTGGCCAAAATAGGGTTTTCATGGTTTTCTTTAGCTGTAATGTGAATACAAGCCACTTCTTTTCAGAAAGTCCTCCACAGAGGCATTGTTACTCATAGGATAATATCCTCATGTGTTTTAGTTTAATCAGCTAGCCAGTCATCAAAATTATAAAGCTTCAAAACAAAATTTGTTAAACTGTGTGATACATTTTACAGAACAAGGGAATTTACTGTGACAGTGATAATTAAGCAACATGTGCAACTAATGGTCTACCAAAACATAAATCAAGGCGAAATCTGTTAAAAGTTGTTTTTGATATTGATGTGTGAACTAAATGTTCGATCATGTTTCTATTACAAAGATAACATGCGAGTTGACTTGTCACTGTTATAGTTTTAATTATCTTTACTGGAAAGTAATGCATTGTTTTTTCTTTTTATTTCTACATTTGTTTCTTTGTGTGCATGTGTATGTTTTATGAAATGGGTTCTATATCTTTATATAAAAAAGGAATGTGTATTTTATAGAAAAATATGTAATACACATTATGTACTATATAAATAAAATCTAACTAAGTAAGATTAAGTAAATTCAATGTATATTGTCGAAGACATTTTTGATCGATTCAAGGCTTGCTTCAGAACAATACAAGGCAGTATAATTTTGGGTTAGGAAATGTAATGTAAAAAAAAATTCTAAGGCATGAAATGCATTCCTTTATGTACATATATAATTTAGAAGGAAGAAAGCCAAATTTTTTTGGCATTCGAAAGCAGACCCCATTTTGGGGGGAGGGAAGAGGGACAATCAGTTTCATTTAAGAACGTAATAAAAGTAATGGTAGAAATATTAATCTTACCAGATGTATGTGTGTTTGATAAAGAAGTCTATTACCTGTAAAGAAGCAGGCTGAAGTTTTGTGAAAAATGAAATTAAAAGTTTCTTTTTTTACTCCCCTCAGTAGCTTTAAAAAGATTCCTACATGCTGTCTATGAAATATATTCATGTATGCTTAGCATTTCAAGCCTGCCTGACTGAGTGATTAGAGTTGCTAAACACTTATAATTTATTCTGGCTTTTGTTTCAAACAAATCTCCAGACAAGAGCAGCAAATAAATTTATGTAAATACAAATCACAGGAAAACATGTCAAGTTTAAGATTACATTACACTCTTTTCGTTATAAATTATTCACACTTGCCTACATTATACTCTTCTTTGCAGTAGCATAAAAAGAAGCAAAAGTTAATTCATTTTTAAGAAAATAAAATGTTTCTCGGAAATGCTGCTCCATTAGATTCAACTTCTTCGTAAAATTTCACTGCGTAGTCATTGGTCAGACATACATTTCTAGTTACAGAAATATTTTAAATACTGGAAAAATTCATATTTTGGCATTGAAAAAAAATCAGTTTTGTAAAAATTATGAAATCTTAACTTTTTTGTACTGTTATATAGTTTTATTTAGGAAATTTTTATACTCATTATGAAAGAATAAAATAGAAATTTTTTATTCGTGTATTAAAAAAAATTGATCCAAGTATTTAGTTTAAATACTTGAAATTTTTTGCATCAATTTTGATGTAAAAATGTTTAGCTTGAGGGGTTGTTTAATTATAAATTGGAATAATTTGAGGTTGATGTATCTTTTTTTTTTTTCTTCTTAAATGTCAGTCACTGATATTTTTTGGTGGTTTACTGGCACGTATCATTCTTTTAACTTGTAATTTTGTTACAGTTAGTACACCAAAAAGAGTTAAAAAAGAAATAAAATAGTCTAAATTAACGTGGTAAAACCATGTTTAAACATTAATAAATTAGAAGCCTAGAGAGTCAGTCTGTCTGCTTCATCAGCTGGAGCTGGAATGAATGCCTCAATCGAGTTCCCTTTCTCTAATTGCTTTCTGCAAGGTTGCACTATTGATGAAGCAAACAGCATGTCTGCAAAAGCTTCTATTTTGCTAATGTTTAAACATGCTTTTCGTATGTCAACCTAGAATATTTTATTCTGTTTTCAGGTTCATTTTAACCACATATGCCACATATTCATCATGCTGAAAGAATTTTCACACTAGTAAGTTGTAAATTTTCAAGTGTAAAAAATGCATTATTAATATTTTTATATGGTTTTATCATTTTAGAATTATAATCTAATGATCACACACACACACAAAAAAAAAAAGTAAATGAAAATATTTTTAATTTATGCAAATAATGTTGTGAGTTGCCTATGTACCAGTTCTGAAGCCTGGCATTGTTTTCTGAAACATAAAATAGGATTCTCTAAATAGGATCTCTTTTTGGAAAAGGATTAAATTGAGGAATGCTTTTCGTGAAAGTCTACATAGAAATGCTTTTAATTTAATATAAGAAATCTTTTTTTTAAACTCCTATTTAATTTTTAGATACATAACAAATTCAAACCTTTTGCTTTTCACTTTATGCATAGAGCCTGAATATGATTTCAAGCTTTAAATATCTTGCTCAATTTTTGCCATACGGGAGTGAAAATATTTCTGCTTTATTTTTTGGAATGAATATAACTGTAGGGATTGAGACTATGTGAAAAGTTATATTATTTGATTTTTACAATTTAAAAATGTCATAATATGAATATTTACATAATTTAAAACATTTTTGTAATAGAAAGTACAACAAATGGTTGTGGAAATGAAGGCTGCATGAAAATTTGTGGGTATGATCGATATGTAACTGAAGTATGCAAATGAGTTATTCATAAACATTTTTAATATCCGTATAGTTTTTTTTTTATTATTTAAACTACGGTTGCTGTTTGAAATAATCAGACTGCTGGTCTGATTTCTAATCTGTTTTAGTGTATAGTTATTTTATCAGTAGAATAATCGGCCTAAAGTTATTGTACTTTCAAAATCAATCATACTTTTGAAGCAATTTATTTGGAACAAAAGTAGTTCAAGCTATTATTAAAATGAATTTTTAAAATAGAACTAATAGCATAACTTTAATTTTAATGAAATTTAACATGTAATTTTGTGATGTATTTATGATTTCACTTTCTAAATAGACTTTACTGATTCTCTGATAGTTTGAATTTTTTACTCTAATTGATTGAATGATATTTAGTTATTTATACATGTTTAGTTGTCGTTCATATGACCCATTTCCATTAAAAACTTGCTCTTTAAGTTAATGTTTAGTAAAACAATATTCTTTTACACCTTTAGATACCTGCAAAAATAGAAGATATATTAAAATTCTGAAAGGTATTATTTCATTAATTTAGTATGTCCTTTATTAGTAGTTCGGTCCGAGGTTCAAATTCCACTAACGGGCTGGCTGTGTTGGTGTTTTCGTGATTTTCCCCATGTGTATATGAGACAGTTTCCTTTAGAAAGTCCTCCATGAAAGCATCTATCTGCTTAAGCAAGTAGACCTTCTTGCTTTGCTGTAATTACATAAACCAAACCAAACCTGGTTTTTTATTTTTTAGTCTTTACTTAGGAAAGCTAGTAAGGAGACTATTTTCCAACAGCTGAATTAATAAAATTTAAATTGTGCATATTCTACTTCCTCACACCTAGTAGTTCTCAGCATAATTTTCTCATTAAATTTTATCTGAATTGTCTTAATCTTTTATAGACGATTTTAAGACTTTTTATGAAGATTCAACCAACAGTGAATCAGTTAATAGTTATGTTTAATTTTGTTTTACATAAATAAATGGTACACAGTACAATAGTTATATAATTTATCTACTTTTTAGTATGTACATTAATTACTAATTTTATTTTCTTCGTATTAAAAAGTACTTTAATAAATAAAAAACTCCCCCCCCCACTCAGGATTTTCTCAGTGTAAAAAGAGTAAGAAAATTACAAAATGAAATTAGCTAAAGAAATCTAGTTAAATATATTTTACTTCAGAATCACATAAGCATTTCAGTAACCTGAATTACATAAAATGTATTTCAGTCAATTTACATTTCTTTTGAAATGGCATTTCTGTGCAGTGTAAAAAATCTCCTGGAAACTCCTGTTTTTCTTACAAAAACTTTCCAATTTTTCATATTTTAATGTTGAAAGCTATAGTATCTTCTGCCAATGATTATGATTCTTTAGTCATATTTGAGTAGAAAAATAACACTAGCCATCACTGAAAATTTCAGAACTACTAGTATAATGAGTACAATTTTCCCTTTTATTAAACTTTTTGGTCTGGTAAATTTTTTCAAATTCTGCTGAGAATAAATAAATTTAACATGGTCAAGCTCCAGTATCTTAATTTTAAGGGAACTGCATTATCGTAAAATTGTATTCTTTTTTGCATTCCTTTATGTTTTATTATATTTGTTATTATTGTTATTTTTATTTATATCCTTTAGTTAGATTCTTAAGAGCCAGTAATTGTGCCTGCCTTGGATTAGTCCATACAACTTGGATGTATCATGGATGAAATAAATAAAAGACTAGTGAGATGGAAGTATGCCTTAGACAGGTAGATTATTTCATGCTATTTACTTCTGCAATTTTAGTTACAGCTTGTCATGTGTTTGAATTTTTGATAAATGGAAAATAAGATTACAGAAGATCAGCTAAAATGAACCAATTTCAATTAGAAAATCCTTCACTAAGGTCTACCAGGCAACATTTCCCTTAGCCAGAGACCCTTTTGTGCTTTGCCATAATCAAATAAGCTAAACAAAACCCTTTTTAACAGAAATAAAAGCTACACACTCTTTTAAATAAATATTTTAGCAGTCCTACAAATGAGTATATAGTTATGTCAGTTTGTGGAACTTACTAACACAGCACATTATTTATGTGCGTGAGAATTTGCAAGCACCTGTAAATTTGGAGTATTCGTACTACCTTCAGATTCATTCTCATCAACATCTTCAGTTTCACTACTTTCATTTTCATAAATACTTTTCATCATCAATCTTTCCAGTTTGTTCCTTACAGAATATCTCTTCTATTAATGTCAATAATCCTGCCATCTGTTTTTTTATAATCCTGAATAAACATGATCTGTATGATGTCTTTTCTGCTTTCTTTTTAGCTTTTCCCCTTTCTCATTTATGTGCACATAATCTCATGCCGTCAATAGTTTTAATGGTCTTGCATTCCTATCGTAATAACTCTTTGTGATGTTTATCTCTTCAGTAAATGTTACTTTTCTTTTTCATGTTAGTTAGTTTGGATGAAATTTTCTTTTACAGACATCATCTATTCATTTTTCTTCAAAGCAAGAGTTCTGAAGGTGACCTAATTTTCATCTGAAACGGAATGATATTCCAATACAATTAAATATGGATTCTTATTTTCAACTACAGCTTTTTCAGTATTTTTCAGTTATTTGCACTTCCTTAAAAAGTATCCATGAGCAATGTTCTGTTTCACTAAAATAGGCAACCCATGATATTGACAAAATGCATTCATTTGATAATCCAGGTATGTGCATACAGATGAAGCTCATTTGATCTTCAAATTTCATGGTCATAGTGTTTGTTTTTATTGAACTGAGTTTGCTTTTTTTTCTTTATAAGAAGTCATAATAGGACAGTGGAGTTCACCAGAGATGGAAAAGGAAGTGGCCCATTTCTTCAGAAATATAACATTTTGCCTAACATTAGAAAATGCAAAAATTTGTATTCCATGAAGTTGTACTTCATAAACAATTGAATTTGATGGATCAAAATTTGCGCACTGAAGCCAAACTTGTATAATTTTCAGATTTTTTTCAAGTGAAAACTAATCACTGTGTACATGAGAGAACAACAGCATGCAGTATGACAAATTTGTGGCATTCTCAGTTTTTTAAATGAAAACAGATTGTTATATTGGCAAGAATGGCAGTCTGTGCAGTACCAAGTTGTGTATCATGCTGAGTTATTGCAGTTAGCTGATATTTTTTAAACCAAAACAGATCTCTGTGTACATGGGAAGAACAGCATAAAAAAATTAGCAAGTGTTTTGTTATGGATGTTTTTTGTGTTTTTGGTTTTGTTGATTGGTTGTTGTTCCATGTAACACTTAATGTGCTGCCTCTTTTGAAAATGGCTAGTGTCGTTCGCATCTTAGCTTTGGGAAGAATTGCCAGTAGTTGGTGACTTTCTTGGAGTGTGCAGAATGTACTGCCTTTCCTAACATTTGCTTGACAGTTTGAAAGTGTCTTTCAACTGTTCCATTTGATTGTGCACATGAAATTCTGGTTTAAGATTTCCATTTCCTTGCAAATTCTTTAAATTTCTTGCAGTTATTTTATGTAGCATTGTCTGAATGCAGTGGCATAGATAAGGGTATGCAAGGAATGCAGCCACATAGGGCCCTTAGATGTTCTGCTGAGTTAGATTTACGATTTTTAAATTTAGAAAGAAATAGAAAAATACTTTTATGTATATATATAAACATGTATATAATGTTTTTACAGAAACAAAAGCAGAGGTTAGTGTAGTTATCAATAGGGGAAATATAATGCCCTTTATGCTTCTTTCATTTCAGTTTCTTAACTTAATTTCAGCTACGTTTTTGTGTAGTTCCAGATGGGTAATATCAGGAACTGCCTGAAAATGAAGCTGCATAATTGTCACTTGAAACCAAATTCGAATACAAAACAAGTTGCATATTTTTATTCTCATTCCTTGTAACTGGAATGCTTTCAAATCATTAGTGATAAAAGCCATTAGTGATTTTGCCCTAGTGACAATTTGACGTTCAGACTTATTGTGAAAGCAATTTTCGAGTTTCTGGAGGCAAGCCTGCGACAAAGGCTGCTGACTCTAAAGGAGTGGACATTAGGACCCTCTGCAATTCATTATATGTGTAGGTATGTAGATCCAAAAATTGTTTTTTTCATTATTGCCACATGCCAGGTAGTTTCCCATATTTAAGAGTTACATGGAACAACAACCAGTCAATAAAACTGAAAACACAAAAAACATCCATAATAAAGCACTTGCCCATTTTTTGTGCTGTTCTTCCCATGTACACAGAGATCTGTTTTGGTTAAAAAAATATTAGCTAAATGCAGTAACTCAGCATGATGCACAATTCTACTGCACAGAAATCTGTTTTCTTTTAAAAAACTGAGAATGTCACAAATTTGGCATGCTGTTGTTTTCTCATGTACACAGTGAGTAGTTTTCGCTTGAAAAAGTCTGAAAATTATACAAGTTTATCTTCAGTGCACAAATTTTGATCCATAAAATTCAATTGTTTATGAAGTATAACTTCATGGAATACAAATTTTTGCAATTTCTAAAATGTGAGAAGTTAGTTAGCATAGGGGAAAGGTTAATAATGCCGCTGCAGACGTTGTTGGCTATATATCCATGACTGCTTTTAAAGCGTGATTAGATAGCTAAATTATTTATGTTGCTGTCGTGTAATATAATATTGAATAACATTAAAAAATAAATAAGTAAAACATTTAAATCCTGTTTCTTTGTATTTAAAAATATCATTTCTCCTTTTCACATTTTTCTATTTCCTCTCCTTATCTACTAGACTGATTAGTTAGTTTTGTGCAGTTTTTTGCAGTTACTAGAATAGCTGTTTAAACAAAATTTTTAATGAATAGTAGTTTCAATATTTAGTTCATTTTTTTTAAATGAATATATTTAAATAAGCTCTTTGCCTTATAGCAAATCTAATTTTTTTATGATAATGAAATCTTATTTGATATCATAAGGTAATTAACAATAAAGGCAAACATACTTTAATAATTTTAACATGGATGACTCTCATTATAATGGCCTTTCACATTCAACTGTAAAAGGATGACATCACATGCGACCATAAGGTATTGAATGGGATATTCAACCCAATGGGGTATTGAAGCAAAAATTGCTTCAATACCCCATTGGGGGCTTTTTGTACCAGAATAATTGGTATGGGTATTGACTATGTATTTTATGGAACAATCATTATTAATGAATATAGACGGTAATAATATTTCCTGTATGCCTATCTTAGAAGCAAGATACACAGATATCTCGTTCCAAAATTAGAGAAATGTTAAAGGTTCAAGAACCAACTAATTGGGTATATATTGTAGGTTTTCTAAAAAAATTAATAGACCTAAGAAGATATTTTTTTTAAATTAAATAATTTATGTTTATGCAATATTTTAATAGCTTTAGAAGTTTTGCATACGTGCTATAGCTTAGAAGAAATTAGCTTAGGTAATTTTCATAATATTTAGAGAATTTCATGTAATAATTAATTGACTGCATTGTTAATCTAAAATTAAAATTATGTATTTTTAAATTACTGAAAAATCATTTTGCATGAAACCAGAACTCTTTATTTCTTTTCTTTAAACTGTGACCATAAATTTTTTTTATGCAGAAAATTCTATTTTGCATTTTTTACCTTGGTATTCTAAGAGCATGTGCTTATAGCACTTAATAATTAATTCAGCTCTGAACAAAGCCATCAAAAGTGAAAAGTCATTGATTCAACCCTTTTTTAGGAGGTTGTGGGAGTGTGGCGTTTTTGCATAGAGGTCTAAGGACTCTAGTTACGCCACTGTCTGAATGTACTATAAGGTTCTTCCTTCAATCTCTTGATTTTCTTCGTAAGCATAAACTGTGAAACCTTATGTGGAGGACAGTGAGCGAATCTAGGCTATGTCCTTTAGTGTTGCAGAAACTACAAAGTCAGAAGGAGGGTTTAAAAGTGACCCTTTATTCTAATATTTACAACTCTTCAAATCGAGAGTAAGCCACTACTTGGGCTGAACTAAAATAATATTAAACTAAAGTGTGTTAACAAATTCAATACCTAACTAAATTCTAAATAGGACGGCGAGGGAAGCTTAACTCTTAGTGAAATGCAATAAATGCGAATTTTCACTAGCAAACACTGGTAATTGCAAATTGCCTATGAAGGCGAACTTTCAGTAGACAGAGGAAATCTTTGCGCGCACAGCCTTACGGCGATAAATCCAAGGCTCTG
>KK112317.1:16604-84575 GCA_000611955.2 Stegodyphus mimosarum
AATATTTACAACTCTTCAAATCGAGAGTAAGCCACTACTTGGGCTGAACTAAAATAATATTAAACTAAAGTGTGTTAACAAATTCAATACCTAACTAAATTCTAAATAGGACGGCGAGGGAAGCTTAACTCTTAGTGAAATGCAATAAATGCGAATTTTCACTAGCAAACACTGGTAATTGCAAATTGCCTATGAAGGCGAACTTTCAGTAGACAGAGGAAATCTTTGCGCGCACAGCCTTACGGCGATAAATCCAAGGCTCTGTCTTTCCCCTCGTTAACTCTTGCCTTTTAACTGCTAACAGATATATGCGATTTGCATAAATATCTCACTCGCGCTAAATTCGGGCAGCAACTGAAACTTTGAGAATTCGATAGGAAAGTTCAAACTAAAAATAATTTGGTTAATTAAAATAATGAATGCTACAGTACTATTTTCGGGATACCATACTGTACAAAAATGATTTCAACTGTTTTATTTCTGCTAGACTTGCTAAATCTTCCAATTATCCAATTCCAATGTGTTTGTTTAAATAGTCTATAACTATTAGATAATCTCTAAACCAGATCAGCTTTCAGTACTTCCCATAAATCATAAGGTATTTTTATAGATATTATTGGTTCTTTATACAAAGTCCAAAATTGGGACATCCAATTTCCAGAATGATCTAATATCCAAATCTCAAGACCATCAGCCAAAAATAAATGAAGTAGAATAATATTAAAAAAGAACCCCTCCTTTGCTTACAAAGTCTGGATATCATTAATGTACCAGTCTGGGTATGATTAATAAATGGAAGCAAAGGGGATTCCTGCATATCGCTTTCAAATAATACCTGCTGGCTGCTGAAATTTTAGCACTGTAGTCAGTGACAATGTATTGATTGTATAATGACAATGTATGGATTTTGGCTAGGATCACACATTTGGCCTTTGACTGGTTGTGAGGGGAGATAGCATTTTTCTTTCTGACCAAAACAGTAAGTGAAGCCCACATGTTGCATGCTATCTTACTACATTTATACTGATCATCTAAAACCCAGAAGTTTCCAAAATTCAGAATTTTCAAAGCCCCAGTGATTCTGGACCTTGGGCTTTCTACTACATTAGCTGTATGGAAACAAACGTGTCAGACAATTCAAAGCCAGATTTTCAACTTTGTTTGATGTTCCTCGTGTTTCTTTACTTCTAATGATCACAATGTCTACTTAATATATCTTTTTATAAACTTAGTAGAGCTGCACAGGAATACTTACACTGCAGAGCCAAAACATTATGACCCCCTGCTCAATAACTTGCTGTGCAACAATATGAGTTTCTATTTCTCCTTCAGATGTATCAGATTATTTATCAATAAATGTTCTTGATAATGATAAGCTATAGGGTTATAAGGTATTTCTTCTGTCTTCTTAGCATGCCTTCGGGATGTAGTGGTCAGCACACTCGGCGTGTATTCGAGAGGCCTGTGGTTCGAGTCCCGGTGAGGGCATTGCTCATTTTTCATCCCTCCTACTTTCAAAATATGCGTAATGTCTCTACAATGGCATCCGAACTAAAGAAAGGTGGTGAATGATGATTCTCCACCACCAGGATTTGGCGATTGGGTCTCCTTATCCCAAGTCGCCCTTTAAAGGGAGAGTATATAAGGTATATAAGGCTTTTCTATCTATAAAAGGCAATAAAATAACTACTTTTGTTTCTGCCAATTTAGTATTGCTGCGCAAATCTACTGTATAAATCTGGAAATTCTGTTTCAGTTTTTTCAAATTTCACTTATATTTCCTTCAAACCTTAAAGTGCTCTGTGGCTTTAATCTATCTGTGTTTCATTTAAGACTTAAAACAGTCTAAATATTATATATTTATTATCCACTCTAATTGAAAATAAGCTATGCATTTAGCAAGGAGGAAGCCTTTCGGTTTCATTGGACATAGTATAAACAACTTCCATTCCATGTATCAGGATTAACAACATCTTCAAACTTAAGCAACTGCTGATTGGTTGATCCTGAAATCTTTTCACTGGCTGTATTATGTCATTTATTTAAGTTATGAATAATAGGAATATAAGATCACATAAGATCAATTGAGCATAATTTATTCTATTATTACAATTACGTGTTCTATGTTACAGTTACATCTACATATGGCATGATTGATATTTGTTGTAAAATTGTATTGAATTTGTTTTATAATGTATTATTTTCCAACAATTTTTTTTTTAAATTTATAAAGTTAATGCTTACATATCTCCCATTGACTATTTTCAACAAACAAAATATGTCACCAAATATTTTCATTTAGCTCTAATAATGTTTTAATGTGATGTCACAACACACTCAGAAATGTGTCCATATTTTCTATGCAATCCCAACCAGTTTTTTTATATGCCATATCCATAATTTACATCTGTTGGTTATAAATAGTAAATGAATGGAATGAATAAATGAATGGTAATAAATGGTAAATAAATGAATGGTTATAAATGAAGTTTGTGTCTAATGGTTATCTAAATAAGTCTGTTCCTTCCGTACTTCCACTGGAATGACTGGTGCAGGCTTGAGTGCATATTTATGTAAGTTTATTGTATGGTATATGTAGCTTGTATCGCTTGATCATTTAACTAAAAAAAGAGCAATCTCTTCCTTCAAACTTTGGGTGAAATGAGTGGTGTAATTTTATAGAAATCTCTGCCACTCACTGTCAATAAGGAAATGCATAAGTACTATACATTTTTATGGTTTTTATTCCAATAAAAGTTAGGTTTTCTAATTAGCTTATGTGTATGTATCAAATTAATAATTTGTTTTATTGTATGCATACTTTTTCTAATTTATAAACATTTGATTTGTATGTATTTAAACAGACATTTTTTTTAATAAGAACTGTTGAAGAATTAGTTGCTGTAGAAGAAGAAAGAGAACAACTTGAATCTGAAGAAAAACCTGAACCTGAAAAAAAGCCTGGGAAAAAGCTTTCAGCTGAAAAAAGAACTGGGAAAAAACCTGAACCTGAAAAAAAGTCTGGGAAAAAACTTGAAAAAAAGTTTGGAAAAAAGCTTGAACCTGGAAAAAAGTCTGTGAAAAAACCCGGGGAAAAACCAGAAGCTGGAAAAAAACCTGTGAAAACTGAACCTAAAAAAAAATCTGAACTTGAAAATGTGCCTGAATCTGAGCATGAAATAGTACCTGAACTTGAAAAAGTATCTGAACCTGAACTTGAAGAAAAACCTGAACCTATAAAAGAATCTGAAGAATTTGAGTCTGAACCTGAAATAATATCTGAAGGATCTAGTCCTTCGGAAGAAACTTCCTCAGAAGAAGCTGAAGATAAAGATGAAGGTGAAGATGAATATAAAATTATTATAGATGAAGAAGTGGAAGACGAGAATGAATATGGATATGAAATATATCCTTTTATAGAAGGTTTTATAGATGATGAATTTACTGCAGATTCTTCTGTAGGAGATAAAATTGTCGAAGAAGAAGCAGAGGAGCAAGAGCAAGAAAAATCTATTCCAAGATTTACACGAAATATTATTATGATTCGTCATGGCCATTATAATAATAATGCCACTTCGGAAAGTGAGAGAGTTTTGAGTGCCCTAGGTAGGTATTTAACTTTTCCTCTGCATAATATATATGACATGATGGTAATACTGCTTATGTTTTGTTTTTGAATGATCTAATTCCACAGGGAAATTTAGTTGTATAATTTTGTATTTGGGAAGTTTAATGTAATTGGTATATGTAACAATTCTAATATGTTACATTAGAATTTTTGGTTCAGCCTCATTAGCCCCATAAAAATCTAATACCTACAGATGCTGAAAGCAGCCAATTTTGAGAGGTGTCATGAAATCCAAATTTTGTATTTTAGTAGATGGTAAATAATATAGATTGGTTGTCAAATATCTTTTGGACTGCTGAAGTGTACATTGCCATGTAACAGAAGTATAAATGTATACAACTGCCTCATTTGGGCAAGAGAGAAACAATATGCATTTGTGGAAACCCCTTGCTAGCAGTTGAAATTGATATGCGGTTCATAATGTCATTCATTATGAGTCCTTCTTACTCACTGTGTAGAAGTCCACAGTGGTACATTTTGATGTGTTTCTATTGCAGTCTTTAAAAGCACAGCATTATGCAATGCTTTTAAGAGACAGTGTGATTGCCTCCTTGCAAGACAGGCAAGTAATATTCATGCAAGATGGAATGCCTGTGCATAGGTCCTACCCAGCATCTGCTGTGACATTTCAATTTGCCAGACAGACAAATCCTGTCTGGCAACAAATGCCAGACAGGATTTCATTCGCTTCCCTGCTTGAATGGTCACCAAGATCTCCAAACCTTGCACCTAGCAACTTTTAGTTATAGGGCTGCTTGAAGTCACATGTGTGCAAGGGTTGGCTGACATTATTGGTCATATGAAAAAAGTTATTAGCCATCATATGGCAAAAATTACATCTGAACCCTCATAATGATGTGCAGAGTGTAGTGCCATGCCTAATGGTTTTTATCCCAAATGATGAACATTGAATATTTGTAACCCTAGCTACATTTCAAAATGTGTTGCTGTACAAACTTCTGCTACAATTGGAGCATCACCATGGTGAAAAATATAGCTTTGCTAATAATAAAATCTTTCGAAATTCCACTTTTCTTTACTTCAAAATTGCTAATGGATGCAAAAGTATTATTCTCTCAGGTATAAGAGAAACACGCCAAATTAAAACTTTAAAATGAATAAATCTGAAAATATTTAAGTTTTGGATAATACATACATTGAGGAGTCAAGACAGTCAATGTCAATTCAAAAAAATCTCAGTCCCTATTATATTAATATATTGAATGAAATTTACAATTATGTACTAACACATTAACAGTTTGGTAAAAGAACATAAACTATATATATAATATATATTTAGTGATGACAGTTGAAATATGATTCATGTTCGCAAGGATCATTATATGGAGAGATGGGTTGCAAATTTTTCTAGGTAACAAACTGGAAAACAATCTTTTGTGGAATTTTATGTCCGTTGTAGAGTTAATGTTGTTTGCTGTTTTTATGTTAGGCAGCTAACCATCATTGAATTCATTAAGATTCAAACTTTTTCTATTTTATTGACCTTAATTTTGCAATAATTTGCATAAATTTAATTGCTTTCAATTAAGCATTTTACAGCTATTATCCTGTAAAGCTTCATTCAGATGAGGGCATAAGAGTCATTAAATCCATTCATACTTGTGTTTCTTTGACTGGCTGTAGCCAGTCAAAGAAAGTAAAATTGCACATGTTTAAATGTATAGCTCGCTCGGCAAAACCATTTACCTAATGCCAGTTTATATTTGCTTCGGTGTCATTGCTCAGTTCTTATAGCAATTTGGCATAAAATTGAAAAGTTAAAAAATTTACATAAAATTCTTAAACCAGTTTTTGTGAGATAACAAGGTCATGTTGCCTGGCAACTAAGTTCAACTTACACCTTTGGTGGCCCAAAAGCCTTTTTCTGAAGGAAACATGTGTGCATATGTGTCTGTATGTATGCAGTTATAGAAATTGAAATAAAATGCGAAATGTTAAGAATTTATTTCCATTTTGAAGCATATGAAATGTGTTGAAATTTCGAATTTTTTGTATGAAATAAAAATAATGGAAAAATGGTTTTCTTGCACATGGCATAAACACAGGGTGATTAAAAACTATCTGGCAAAATGTTAAGTCAGGTAGAAGGGATTGAAATAAATAGTTTCTGCAATGGCATATGGTTGCAGAAGTGTTATATTGAAGTAATAGATGATTCTATTGAGCAGTAGATAAAAGTGGTCTGCTGGCATAAATTATCATTTCTCATTCAAATTTTGAACATTATGTATGCAGATTTTGTTAATATATATGCATTTTATCTATGGGGTTATGGATTAAAATGGAGATCTGTTCAAAGCAGGTTCTTGGGATCATTTTCTGTACCTCCTGTAATTGTGCCTCATCCCTGTCCATAAACGTATAGATAAAATGTGTTAATAAGCTTTGCTCTCATGTAACAATGCATACAGTTGAAATTCTGCTCGGGTAATTACAATGGCGATTTACACCAGTAGACCACTTTTACGTGCTGCTCAATACAATTTTGATCAGCTGAGTATGCCATTTCCTCCACACACACATTCCATCACAAAATATGCTTATTTCTGTCCTCTTTACCAGCATTTGCGTTTTTTCTAGGTAGTTTTTAACACCTTGCATATGGGTCATCATTGACTGGGAGGTTTTCCTGTGGGCTTTTTTTTTTTTGTGTGTGGTCATCCATCGACACTTTAGAAACAATACAAAAGAGAAACTGTGACAACATCTTATTTAATTATAAAACTGCTCACCACTGTTCACAGTGGTGGAAATCTGACAATGGAATATGGAATTGATTTATGTGGGAGACATGGATGGTGATGTGAAGCATCAGAATAACTCTAATGTGCTAAATTCCAAGGCAACAGAGACGGTGTAAATTGTACAGTCACATCACACTGTGAGGAACTGTCTGAAATATGTTGCTTGTAATAACTTGCTACACTGCTGAGAAGTTTTTTGGTAGTTTACAATGTGCTACTGAAGAACTACAGAGCACAGGCATCTGCGGCTACAATGATGCATTAGACAAAAGACAGCAATGGTGAATGCCATCATGTCATCTTTTCAAATGAGGTTTACTTTTGCATTTAGCACTATGGTGGTCATTTGTCACTATTTTATATATTATCATACCAGCACACTTGTAGTTATGGTACATAGTACCATTTGGTAACAGTCTTGTATTTTGTGTACATATCAGGTACTCTGACTTCCCTACTGAGCTATTAGAGTCTGTGGTTCTTTTTTTAATGCAATGGCTTATAGAATTGTGCAACTGCACGGTACATGTAATGTCTACATTTCTCCCCCTTCCCCCCCAAAAAAAGTATATGTTCCATTTATGCATCAGCCTGAATGTTCTGGTACTGGATTTATGTAAGATAAGGTAATATGTAATAATACTGAATTGGATATATTTTCTAAGAAACCTTTATTAGTTCTAGAACTGCATATTTTAACCCTCTTAGTGGCATGACTGCCTTTAGCTGATCATGAAATTTATTGTCATTTGGTATACATTACCTTATTACTTGAAATATTTTTTTTTCCTCTAAAGATTTAAATATTATTTAAAGGAATGGAAGCTAACCTTGAAATATTATTTTAATGAAGGAGAGACTGAAATAATTAATTGTACAGATTTAACAAGTAAGTGCTGATTTCATTGAGAGGGTTATTTGGTAACTTTAAGTTAAATTATAATAAAACAGATTTTAAGCTTCCAACTTTTAAGTTAACAGTATTTTCAAATTTTCTGCATTATTTATAATTCAAAGTAATAAATATGACTGTATGGCATTTCAAAGTTAAAGCAGTTTTTATTATTATTATTTTATTAGTATTATATTGTATTGAGTATTTGAATTGAAGGTAAGTAAGTAAACGTTTTTAGATAACTTTTTTCTTTTTTTCCTTTCATTCTTTTCTTTTCTTTTTTTTTAAGCAGATGGCAGTATTTTGGAGGGGGGGTTGAATTGAGATAAGTATTGATAAACATCTTAATGTAGGCTAAATTTTTTACTCTGTCTTTATAAAGAGTGTTCTGAAAAATAAATTCATTAAATTGTAAAATATTTTTATCAGCTACAAAAATGGGCATGTTAATAACATTTTTCCTGTGTAAAATTTTTCTTTGCAGAAGAGTGAATATTGTATATAATTCTCTTCATTCCAACAGATTTCATATTTAATTATTATAGTTGTTGAAGTTGAGTATTTGTCATTCGCAGGAGAACAGCAGGTTTCTATGACAGGTCTTTATTTGAAGAAACTACTAGCTGGTGATGGTTTCAGCATACATAGACTTCCTCTGGTTCTACAGGATGAACTAGTTAAGAAGGGAGTAATTCGGTATGAAGATCTAAAGAGGAATGTAGAAGATACAGAAAATAGAGAAGGAGCAGAAGGTACAGAAGATATAAAAAAGGCTTCAGTGGGTACAGAAAAGGCTTCAGAAAATTTGAAAAAAGTTTCAGGTGATACAAAAGCATCTTTGGAGGGTGTGAAAAATGTGCAAAGAGTTTCAGAAAATACAAAATACAAGAAAAGGGCTCCAGAAAGTACAGAAGATATTAAAAAGACTTCAGAAAATGCAAAAAATGTGAAAAAGATTTCTGAAGATATGAAAAGTGATTTAAAGGACATGAAAAAGGATTCAGAAGACATGAAAAAGGCTTCAGAAGATACAAAAAATATGAAAATTGCTTCTGAAGACATGAAAAAAGATTCGGAAGATGTGAAAGCTATGAAGGAGGCTGCAGAAGATACAAAAGAAATGAAAAGGGCTTCAGAAGATACGAAAATGCTTTTAGAAGATATAGAAGATCTGAGCAAGGCTTCAGAAAATATGAAAATTTTTGATGAGCCTGTAGTCTTCTCAAGAATCTACCATTCTACTTCAAATGTAGCAGTACAGACTGCCATGCTTTTGAAATCATCTATAGTAGATATACCTGTTCTAGCCTATGAATTGCTTGAAATGTATAGAGAGCGCATACTTGATGATACCTCTGAATTTTTAGAAGAAGGAGTAATACCCATACCTCTTGAAGCTTGTGAATTGTTAAATGAAGGAGTACCCATTCTACCAGACCCTCCTTTACCATCATTTGAACTTGATCCAGAGGTAATATTTCTTTTTCAAAAATAGTTTGTTTTACAGCATACAGTCTAAAAATTTCATCTTGTGAGTAATTCCTTGCACTTTAAGTTAATTACTTTAGTTGTTTCCTACAGTAACTTTTATAATTTGAGAATTTTCAACTAAAGTTTGCAAATGAGTTTAATTCAAATAATCTTATATTGTATTTCAGAATACAGTGATTATGAGAGACTTTTGGTGTTTTCTCACAACTAATGGCAATTCCCATTAAACTCCTTAACCCCTTGTCTTGCAATTTTAGTTGCAAGAGTGCGTGCCATAAACACTAACAAGTCCAGTATACATCAAGCTATTTTAGGGTTTGGCTGAATGTTTGAAGTGGAAACAATTCCAGCCTCGGTTATGTCCAAATACTACACAATTTTTTGGGAGATTTACGATAACCGGCAATGTTAGAGAACTGTCAAATGTTAAAGCCGTATTATCGAATTGCCAAACTGAAAGAATTGACTGCTGTTTACTCTACTAATCGGTTAATACTTCATCTTTCTGTTCATTTCTGAGCTACAACATGCTAGGAAGTTTCTTTGATCAAGTAAAGTAACCTTAAAATTGGCAGTTTTTAATTGTACTTTGACCGTTTAAAAACTACCCTTGAAAGACCAGATAAATTGTGTTCTTGTCTTTTGATATGTAAATTAATTTGTTAAGGTAAAATTAATTTTATTTTGCAAAATGTTTGATAAGTAATTATCATTTGATCATTGAACAAAAATATTTATTATCTTGAATTGAAATTTATCATAGGTTTTATTTTATTTGTCAAATATGTTAGCCGACCTGTTATTTGCCAAAATCTGTTGATTGGCATCTTTTTTCAGAATATCGGCAGTTCCATAACTGCCCCCCTTATTCATTTGAATTGGTCATTTATTAACTTCAGCCATTATTATATGTAGTGCAAAATACATTTCCATTTCATCACAGTCTATAGGAAAATAAGTTTTATCTATTTTGTTTTTATTTAAATTGTTTGTATATTGATTAATCTCCATGACAATGTTTTCTCAAAATATATAATCAAATATTATATTCAAATTCTTTTTCATTTTCACCTACTGACTTAAAGCCACTTTTATTCTAGGCATGTAGTCCAAGATTTTTGGTTCATCAGTCCCCCCCCCCCAAATCCATAGCTCTGATGTCTGATGATAACTGTGGTCTTCTTCATCAGTATCATCTTCACTAACCAGTTGCTTTCAACATTTTTGTGCAGAAAGTAAAATATTAGTGCTAGCATTGCCACTCTTTAAAATAGCTATAAAATTATTGTTTACTATGTTAGCCAAACTTTCACTGCCCTCATCAAAGCATAATATTCTTTTTGAAGACATTTTCAATGATATCTATTGTTCAAGGAAATACATCTGTGCATCTGAATGTGGCCAGGAGAATCAATAAGTCTTTGTCTCGTATACCCAAATGACGTATCAAGTCTTTTACACATTGTGTTTATTTTTGGCCCAACTGGCTTACCGTGTCTCTCGCACAATATTGTAAAGCAAGGGGTTTCTTTAGAAACATTAACACAACTTTTTGCTGAAACCTCACCTATTTTTAAAGGCCCACCAGCGGCTGAGTGTTAAAGTTGCTGAACAGTGGGGGTTTGGTCCGGCATGAATTATTCTAACAAATTCAGTACTTTTAATAAGCTCCATGTTTCATTAGTGAAAGGTTTCTTTTATATAATGATTTTATAGTTAAGTAAGAAAATATGTATGTTGTTTTTGGTTTATAAAAATTTTATATTTTCTTTTTTATTTTATTAATGCTGATTTAATACACAGTCCAGTCACATTAATGTGACCACCACGTACTTTCCATGTCAGAGTTAAATAACCAATCACAGAAGGCAGGTGGCAACACAGTACAGTTGAGCGTATATAAAGGGTGTGTGAGGGCTTCGGAAAACATTTCAATCGTTGGCGTAATGCAGAAACGAAGCGATTTATCCGACTTCCAAAAGGGCATGATCATTGGCTTTCGGGCCAAGGGTGGAAGCATTTCCGAAACGGCTGAGTTTGTGAACTGTTCGCGTGCCGCCGTGGTAAAAGTGTACCGTGCATGGCAAAATGGGACTGTCCAAAATCAGCGACGTGGCAAATGTGGTGCACCACGGGCCATAGATGACAGAGGCGAACGACGGTTGCGGAGATGCGTTCGGGCAGATAGACGGGCTACCGTTGAGCAACTGACCACCAAAATGAACCAAGGGGCTACCAAAAGTGTCTCCCAAAGTACTATTCAGCGAACATTGCTGCGTCTGGGCCTCCGAAGCAGACGCCTGGTTCGTGCACCTATGCTGACTGCTGTTCATCGACGGCGAAGGCTAGAATTTGCACGCCAGTACAGCAGCTGGACGTCCACTGAGTGGCGACAGGTTGCGTTTTCGGATGAATCGCGTTTTATGCTCCATCGGACAGATGGACGTTGGCGTATAAGGCGTGAAACCTCTGAAAGGAACCACCCTGCAACCATTGCCGGAACGGTCCAAGCTGGAGGCGGGAGCATTATGGTCTGGGGAATGTTTTCCTGGCATTCTCTAGGTTCACTGATCATTGTGGAAGGCACAATGGATCAATACAAGTACGCATCTGTCCTTGCGGACCATGTTCACCCCTACATGCGCATTGTTTTTCCTCAGGATGATGGCATCTTCCAGCAGGACAATGCGAGGTGCCATACAGCTGCCAGTGTACGTGCGTGGTTCGAAGAGCACCAGGATGAGTTTACCGTCCTCCCCTGGCCAGCAAACTCACCTGACTTAAACCCAATCGAGCATCTGTGGGACCATCTCGATCGAGTTGTTCGCGCCATGGATCCTCAACCGCGTAATCTAGCGCAGCTGGCCACGGCATTAGAGTCGGCATGGCTCAACATCCCAGAGAACACCTTCAGGGACCTATGTGACTCTCTTTCTGCACGTCTCGCAGCAGTCCGCTCTGCGAAAGGTGGTTATTCTGGCTTTTGACAGATGGTCACATTAATGTGACTGGACTGTGTATATGTTTATTTCTATGAAAGCTGATTGTAAGAACATTGTGTCTGACTTCTGGAATAACTTTGCAAGTGTAGTCCAGTGTTGCCAGAAAGTTTTGAGCAAAAGTAGCATTAGAAAACTCAGAAACTAGCAAAGTATATCACATAATGCGAGGAATTACTTGATTTTTTGTGATGTCATAGGTATGTGAGCTCGACTGACCTATGATATCATCGCAAATTCAGTTTCCATCGTTTTGTAACTTATGGCTTATAATTCAATTTTTGATGGTTTTATTACACATACCGATTATACTGCTCATTTTCCATTATTTAAATCCCCATTTCATCTTTTAATTTTCTCAGTTAATTTTAGGTTGTTACTTAATTTACTTAGGTTAATTTTAGTCAAATTCATTTTTAGGTTCTTCCTCACCATAGGACTGTTAATGTTAGTGAACTAATTCTTTTGAGTTAGCTGTTTAATTTTTTCTGCATTATTTCTTGCTTTATTTTAGTTGTTAATAATTTACAGTCACTTTTTAGTTCCGATTGTTGAACTCATTTCATTTCATCAAATTCTGATTACAAATAGGAAACACAAACTTTCACTGTTAAATCTGTTTGTGTTGTTTTTAGAAATCGAATGTTACTTCCAAATCTCTGCAGTTTCAATGGATCTTTAAAACAGTGCTAGGATTTTTTTCTTTATCGTTATAATAATATAGACATAAGCATAGATACTTACAACATGAATACATAAATACATTACAACATGAGACATAAGCATAGATACTTACAACATTTATAGACTAATCCAGTGTTAGGGAAAATAATGATATATTAATTTCAGTTATTTTGAGCAATTCGGGTGAAATAACCAACTTTATAAATGCTGTGCATTTCGCCTGTGTAAACGTTATGATGATGAATTTGACTACATTTCTTTCATATTTCTTTCAAACAGTCAATGAATGCTAACAAACGGGAAATTTAGAAAGTTTTAATTCAAATCGATTTATGCTGTTTACTTTTCAAAATGCATTTTTTGCATTAACCTGAGATATTGAGAATTTTGCATATGCTTTAAAAAATGACTGACCTTCATTAAATCAGTTTTTCATGACTTCATTTCACATTTATATAGCTTACAATACACTTTTGTCTTGTTTGCCTTCATCCTTCCAAGCCAGTTGTCAGACTTGGGTATTTTAAGCCAAGTATTTTGAAAAGTGGTGCTGAATTTTTTCTTGCTATTCATAATTCATAGTTTAGTTAATGTAATATGCAACCAACTCGCGGATCACCAAAATAGTGTTAAACAAAGCAATCAATCAAGCTCATGAAAAACTACAGGTGCTGAAAACTAAGTGCACATATGCAGTGATCGCAGGACTGCTAGTTTGCCAGCTTTTATTTCAGCCTAAATAAATTATTCCTTTTTAATAGATTTTTTTTTTTTATTTTAACATATACACAGTTTACAATGTATTCAAAGAATTTAAAGGTATAAAAAGTAGTGCAAGGAAATGGAGTTGAAAAATTCCATAGTCAATGAAATACAGTAGCATAAGTTTGTTAAAAGTAGCAAATTTGGAAAAAATCACATGATCTGCCAGTGTTGTGTACCTTCCATTGTTTCATTATTATTGTCACCAACAACTTAATAAGTAAGTCTGCAGCAATCGTATCGATATCACAAGAAGACTCTAGCTCTCCACTCAGGAAGAGAATCAATCTTCCCACAATAGCATTTTGCTATAGGCTGTTAGTTCAATATTTTTTTATAATTTCTTAATAATTTTCACTTCTGAAGTTTTCTTCTGATTAAAAATTAAAATTTTTCTATAAGTAACTTTCTTAACTATGTAAGGATAAAATACAGCTGCCATAAATTTCTGCATTTTGTACATGCGAAACAAATAATAAGTTTTATGTTATACATTATAGAGGACATGGAGGAAATCTGTCTTATAAATAGAGTACTACCCTCCATGTATGCTATTAGTACTTTTTAAGATTTACCATAAATATGTCAAACCAAGTATGATAAGGAATGCTGCATTAACTGTACTCATCTAGTATGTGATTGAGTCGCTCTATTTAATTGCGACACAGCATATTTTTAATGCATTTATACGCTTGCAAATATACTTCCCTCGAGCTACTTCTGAATTTTCTTGCTTGTGTGTGTTAGTGAAGAACTTATTGTAACATGTATAAGTTTCCTGTAACTTCTTCCATCTCGGTCTTGACTGCAGCCATGAGAACGTTCTGGAACACATTTTTGGTTCACTCTCAAACCTTTTACAAATATGTATTGGACCATAAAATGACTATCCCTGCCAGTAACATCAATATTATGGTGTGAACTGGAACTTTGTTTTCATGATTCATGGGTATATTTTTAGGATTCACAGCCATCTATCTCTTGTTTTGCTTGTTGCGTGCCTGATCTTGGCTAGTTTTTCTCATATGGGAACCATTTTTGGCTTTAGTGGATGCTCAGTTTTAGGCAAGAGTTTCTTGCTCCTCACTAAATGTGTCCATTTCATCTTTTTTGGTACAAAGTTGTCCACTCCACATTTTGTATAGCTTACAGTGAAAATCATTTTTCAGAAAGTCACTATACTATTAGAATGGCCCAGATCTTTAGAAATCTCATGGATCGGGGGTAGATGGCAGAGTAATTGCAATTTAGCTGCTGCATTATTTGATTTCAATATATAAGTTGAATAATAATAATTATACAACTTGAATAGTTACTTTTAATCATGCATTCACTCAGTCTTATGCGTTTCTGGAAATCATAGCCTCTACATTAAAATCTGAATCCACTGACCGATTAGATTGCCACCTTCCTAATTCTGCGAATTGTCCTCAATGGCAATGGCAGCTAGTCTATGATGATGTCACTGGCTCACCAGCAGCCGAGCGGTAAAGTAGCTGAACACTGGTAGTTCGGTCCGAGGTTCAAATCCCGCGAACAGGCTGGCTGCATGGGCATTTTTGTGGTTTTCCCCATGTGTAACATGTATACGGTCCAATTTCCCCTAGAAAGCCCTCCACAAAGGCAACATTACCTTTACGCAGATAGCTCTCGAGTGCTTTGCCATAATCAAATGAACCATATCAAACCAATGATGTCGTCACTTATCGTACTGATGCAAATGGAGTAGACTGCTGTCTACCTTCTCCATTCATTAAGACTGTCATAATCATTTAATGTATTTGGAGTTTGCAATTTTTGAAGTATTACTGATAATTAAGAATCTAGAATAAAGGACATGGATCAGTAAAACCTGTTCTTACATACCACAGCCTTTTAAAAGAAGTCAGCAAATTCTCAGAATGACTTCTGACAAATATGCCATAACAATTCTTCATTCAGTCGTAAGATAGTAATTCTTCGGTTTTAGCAAGCATTCTCACTTTTTTTTTTTTTAAATTCCAAGTTCTGAAATATCTTATCTAAACTCAATTTTAAAATATGCACTTACGGGTTCGCCTGTGTTGAAAGAAATTGAGATAAAATTTCTGCACGAGTGCAGCATTTTGTTGTAAAATTGTAAAAGGAGTGATTGCTTGGAATATATCTTAAAGTGATCGAGACAAAATTTCCATCAAAACAAAAGAAATGAAGTAGGTTTGCTGATTTGATTTACCAGATAAGTACGTAAATAAAAGTAAAATATTTATGTAGAAATGTATATAAGTATGCAATGAATATTTTTTTGTAATTGTAAGCCAATATGTAGTAAAATAAATAACCAAACTGTGTCAAATTATTTGGATTATGGCTAAACACACAAGTGATATCTGCCTGTGGAGAGAGATGCTCCTGTGGAGAACTTTCAAAGGCAAACTTGATCCCATTCATGTTACATTTAGGGAAAGCCAGAAAAGCTTCCGTTTAACCACCCCATTCACTGGAATTAACTCTGGTCGAACTACTAGCATCGGACGATTTTACTACTTGGCTATTAGTGGGAGCAAACAACATCAAGGGGGTTGTGATAGCACGTAAGTACTGGAAAATCTCATATTAACAGTAGTTTAAATTCATGCCATTTTTACTGACGTACCAAAACATTTGAATTACACGGTATCTTAATTTGATAGTTTGAGGATTAATTAATAAAGACTGCTGTATTTTAGGTTACCGCATTGATTGATTATAGTGCTCGGCAATGTCGGCTGTTATATTGTGGGGCCTGAGTTCGAATCGTATATTTGTTAGTCTATAGTGTCTGTGTAGCATGGGCGCACTTAAATACCAGTCAGCCGAAAGTAATCTCAAGTGGTTTGGTGGTAAGAAAAGAGAGGGGTGAAAGTCTTTCAAGAACACTTCATAAAAATTACCACGGTACTGTACAGTTTGGGATAAATTGTGTGTATCTACAGTGAAGTGACTAAGCTCATCTGAGACGATTGTAACATCATTAAATATGTATTTTGCGATCTAGTAATCGTATCATGAAGGCTGTTGCAAGACTCTATCAGAATTTCATTCATTCAGTCCGATCTCCAGTAAAAAAAAAAAACATAAAAAAAGGAATGCATTGATAATTTTCCTCCTACAAAAAGCTTCTTGAATTAAAATAGTATCATGAAAATTTTAGAAAAAATACAGAGAATTATTTGTGAACACTTCAAAGCTTTGAAAGACTGATGTGAGTATTATTTTTCAACAACTCAAGAAAGGTGGCTGGGAATGTTAAATGAGTTCTGAAATGTGCTCAGGGCAAACAAAAAACCACCTAGCTTAAATTCAGGAGAATACTAGCCTTTTATATATTTGATATCGCATAGTGAGCTAAAAATCGCATTTCAAAATCATTCGCTTTTCGGAAAAGGGGCTTCAGTTGGCATATAGACAGGTTAACACCTGTGGAGAGATCTATTTCCTTGGTGGACCCTATGTTAGGTGGGGTCACTGGGTCCGAATCTTTTACTAGCTCAAAATGGTCGCAAAATTCAAACAATGACTCAGCCGATATATTGCCTCCTAAGAAGTGTAGAACAAGTTGAAATGCATATGGAACAAGGGAAAATTATGGATTATTAGTCATAAGATTGTAAAAGTGGGGAATTACAAAGAATTTTCGTGTTTCATAATAAATAAGCATGTGACACCTACTGTTGATGAACCAAAAAACATCAGGAAAATTTGCAATGATTATTTTCTTGTTGAAACTGTAAACACTCAGCAATCCATTTCGCTGTCAAAGGCTACATGTTTTGAAAATATGAAAATTACCATCCCAGTTCAAAATACCTTATATTTTCCCCTTAAGATAATATCTCACTCTGATCTTCTCTCAGTAATAGAGGCAGAAATAGTTGAATTAAGACAAGTTGGCCTTGCCAAACGAATAAAAATAAAATGAAACAGGGAATTTATCAATATAAAGCACATAATCCCGCTATTCATCACTTCAGAAATTCGAAAATTCATGAAGGCAGGCTATCAGCATTGTCCGGTAAGGTCATATGTGCCCAATCTAATATAGTGTTTTGTGTGAGATTTAGAACATTCGAAAACCTCATGCTGTGGCAGCTTCACATACACAAAGTGCTTGCGAGTTAGCCTCCAGAGTAATGATCGTAATTATGCTCTTATCTGTGTAAATTTGCAAAGATCATGTGGAAAATGGAAAAGAGATAAACAAATCCAATGTATCAAAGTAACTTGAAATATACCACATGCGGGAGCTAGGAGGATAGCGCTCAGCCACATTGAAATTAGTCTTACACTGTTGCTGTGTAAAATCAGTTGGTGTATAAACAATTCTTAGCACATGCCATAAAGAAGCTATAGAATGATCTAAAAATAGTACTTTAAATTGAAACCCAAAAGGAAGCAATAGTTCAGCAACAGGAAACAGAAAGGAAAAGTAACTAAATCTGAAAAAATAATGAAGCAATTTAAGCATCCAAAATCAAGACACGTCAGTTGAAGTTTTGAAGGCATGTGATCCGATGACTTTAACTTTGAGAATGCGGAAATTGAAGGCTTGGAATTACCTAAGAATTTCCTTCCTTGTCCAACTAATCAGCAAGATCTGCGAAACAAGAGTGACTACTCTAATATTGTATGTGGAATTGCTGCAGTTTCTGTGAAAGTCTTGATGATATAAAGAACCTCATTGACATCCATCATCTGACGTAATTTGCTGTACAAGACTGATCAGAAAATAAGGAGGTAGTTATTCATTGGCGAGAAATGACTGTATGAATAATGTGGATTACACTAGTAATGATATGTGTGTGCTAACAGTTAACGAATATCTTTTCGAATGAATGAATGAATGAGCTGATAGCCTAGCTCCAAGCAGTTGCTGTTCAAGTAGATATAAAAGTGTTGATCACAGTATATCCATTGTTTTGCTGCTGCTAAATGAAAGCAACAGTCAAAAGTGACTTAAAAGTTCTTGTTGAACAGATGTCTCAACCATGCGCTTCCATCTTGGGGATTTTAATTGCATAATTATTTTTGAGGGAATGGCAGCACGAACTCACATGACTCACAGAATGACGTTTAAAAAATCATTGTCTCATTTTATTAAATAATTGTGACAATACTTATCTTCACTAGCGGGCAAGAACATTCCATGTCTTTGATCTAGTTGTTTGCTCTCCATTTCACCTGCCACTGCATATTTTTGTGTGGGTTTGATTCATATACGAGTGATCATTTTTCCATTCTTCATTTCTCTTGTAGGAAAGAGCGTATCAGTTTCCACATTTCTGAGAGTTTTACTAGATCGAGTAAATTGGAATCTGTTTGCTGCCCATGCCTTATTGTCCGAAGTAATGGCGAACAAGATATCAATTGACGAAACAGTTATGTATGTCACACATACTACAGTGCAGGTAGCAGAAGGCTCGGTACCAAAATATCCAACAGACTGCCAAAATACCCATAATCATGGTAAATGAAAGGAAACTCTCAGACAACAGAGAAACCTATGGAATATCTTTTGATATTATCCTACTATGACCATTCTCTTGGCTTTCAAAGAGACAAAGGCAGAGACATTAAAAGTACATCAACACAGCCAGAGGAATTCATAGGTATCTTACTTTCTGTAATATCTTCTACACCCAGCAAATGATTATGGGGATAAGCAGTAAGTTATATGATGATTACTCTCTCTGGAACTTAAAAAAAATAGTAAAATAACAGAGTAAAAGATATTGCTAACAGCATCTGAAAGGCTTTCGCTGCTGTGTCCAGTGCCAGAAGCTACTCCCAAACATTCGTTTCATGCAGATTTAAATCTGCTTTGAGACTTCCAAATTCAAAAGTTATAATCTGGATTTCACCAGTCTTGAGTTAGTACTTCTATTGCAGAGGTATAAGACTAGTCCGGGGGGTTACAGGTAAAAACATCGCGGAAGAAAACGACACAAAGAAAACATCGCAGTTCTAAAATATCATAGTACAAAATATCCTTATCGAAAGTAAGTCGGCCCAAAAACTTCGCAGTTTAGTAACATCGTAAGCGAAAATATCGTGATAAGAAATAAAGCACCTACAAATTATCGCATGATAGTAACATGACAGACAGGCATTTAACTATACTTTTCATGAAAAATTACCAATAAAACTTTATAAAAGAGATTAATTAATAATGTCCTTTACTAGTTAACTATATAAGTTTAAAAATTCTATTAATTGTTATAACTAGCGATATTTTTCTACTCATTTTCAGTTTTTCGTTGCAACCCCTTTCATCCCCCCCCCCGCGAAATCATCTATGAAGGTAGGCACTTTAAAAATTTCTAATTCCAATAAAAGTTTTTTTCCTTCTTCCATCGTGTCGTTATTGGTCCTTTATAATGCTGTTTTTGCAATATTTTATGAAGGCAGTTTTCGTCATAACATGTAGCGCCCAATGCCATTTATGGTTTTTAGATGCGCTGATCAGTTTGCGCCAGAGAAAAGTAGTTGCCGCCATTCGAAAATTTCGAATTTTTTCTCTTAAGGGTAACCATGAGAGAGCTCTTTTGTTTTAACTTATCACAATCTCTAACGCATTCCTTCATAATAATATCGGAAATTTCATTTCGATTAGTAGAATGCTAGGGGTTCATATGTCAGTTAAATTTTTTTATGACCTTGTATGTTGAAAGCATTGCACATGTAAACACATATTATGATTTTACAGTCACATTTGCACTGAATACTCTAAGGGTATATAGAAATTAAATATTTAATTAAAAACATTGGGGGAAGTTCCAGTTAAATTTGAAAAGCTATTTGCATATAAAGCAATGATAAATTAAAATTTTAATTATGTATTATTTTTCTCATTTTCATACCTTAAATCAGAGTTTTTTTACCATACTGGTTTATTTATTAGGAGCTTTACTTTTGAAAATATGAATTAGTACATATTACTGCAGTTTTTCAAATACCTATGGCCTTTTTTTAAACAACTTTACAATGTGCGACACAAATGTGACAAGTCGTAATTTGAAGTAACTGCCTTCACTATGCATTAAAAATTATCACCTTTTTTCTTTTTGATATGAATTCATGGTTTTCAACATTTATTACAATTTATTTAAGTTTTCTACTAGCAGCCATTAAAAGTCTAAGTGAAATTTCAGGTAAATTCTTAGAAATTAAGATAATTCTATGTTTTACTTTTCTAATTTGAAAAATATACTCTACTCCACGTTCACTAATTCATTCAACTTGATACAGATGGTTTTAGAAATTGATCCGCTGTGATTATTTATGTTTGTTACGAAATGCCGAGAAATGGCAAGTAAAGCCAGGGTTGCCAGATTTGGCACGAAATCTCCCAATTGGCGATATGCCATAGACGGAGCGAGAACATTCTAGAACAAATTCGTACCGGTTTTATTTGAGAATGTTGTCGAAGGCAGGTCAAAAGATATATATATACCCTGCCGATACGCGGAGTAGGGAGTAACGAGAGTGTACTGATTTCAGTAGTAGTGCTTTGAGTTCAGAGATTGGCTCGAGAGCGATCGACCGAGTCCGGAGCTGTACTTTAGTGCTTTACTGTGAAGTTGTCTTCACCGTTATAGCCTTTTATTTCTGATTCTTTCAGCCTGTTTGTCATAGCTTTTCGACGACTGTAATGAGTGTTCGGAATTGTCTTGTGTAATACTGACGAATAAATTGTGTTTGGATTCTTGTTCAAGTGTTGTCATCAATCACTCCAAATCCACGAACCTGTAGAATGTCTAAGCTAATTGTATGCATTAAAAAGACGGCTGTCAAATAAGTGCTGGTTTTTGAATGAGTAAGCAGTTTAGATAATGCACAGTGTGATGATGCTAAGAGCTGAACTGAAAATGATTCATATAATCATAAAAGATGCGTAGCTAAGGTCAGTTTCCTAGTACAGAAAAGGCCCACCAGCGGCCGAGCGGTAAAGACGCTGAACACTGGTAGTTCGGTCCGAGGTTCGAATCCCGCGAACGGGCTGGCTGCATGGGCGTTTTCGTGGTTTTCCCCGTGTGTAACGTGTATACGAGCCAGTTCCCCTTAGAAAGTCCTCCACGAAGGCATCCCTCCCTTTAGGCAGATAGCCCTCGTGTGCTTTGCCATAACTGAATAACCTAACCTAACCTAGTACAGAAAATATTAAAAGATTTAATAAAAAGAAAGCCATAAAAATATTACGTGTACGAATTCATATAGGCATTTAATTCTGAAAGGAAGCAAAACCAATGATAATTTCTTCTCAGTTGGCTTTAAAGATTTTAAGAATTTAAGGTAAAATATTACTGACAAGAGTGCTAGTTGAATAAGAAGTTAGGATGATTTATTTCAAATAGAAAAATGTGTGCGGGGAAGCCGTTTTACGCATCAGTAACTAGACCAAATGCAGTTCTATCAGAACTATCACTACCAAATCAAATAACTCTATATTTACTACTTCGTAAGTGCTCTTTTATTGCTTAGCTCAAAAAACTTGTAATTTTTTTGGTAGCACTTTCTTTTCATTTTTTAATAAAACAGTCTTCCACTATAATAAGATGAAAAATTATATAGAAGTTGCAGTTGCCGTCTGAAATAAATCAAGTAACTAACTGCTTTACAACTTACAAAATTAAAATAGAAAAGCTGATATCCCACATGAGGTCCACGAAGACATTCATCTTCTTAGGCAGATAGCCCTTGAGTGCTTTACCATAGTCAAATAAACTGTCACACACGAGGACAAGAGCTTTGAGAAGTTTATGAGTAATTTTCTACGAGCACATTTCTGCCAGAAACTCTGCTGGTTGAAATCATTAAAACTTTGCTCTGTGCATGGAAGGATGAAGTATTACCAACTAAAAGTGCATATTTTATTTTCATCTTTATAGAAATTGGAATAATTAAGTTACCAGAAGAGTATGTTGAACTGCCGTAACTGATAATTATACCTCTAATTAATGAGTAACTGAGCTTTTTGATTTACATGTAACTTCGGTTGTAACTCAAATATTGTGCCTAGATTTGAAAATAGGTATTCGCACGAATATCTCTTCAATATAAATAAAATCTTGAATAGTCACACAGGCAGACATTCCAGTTACCGACAATGGAACTGGAAATGAATTACCATTATTACGCGGCTATAGTCTATGGTGATAGCAACAAAAAGCACGACTTGCGCCCTCGTTGCTGCCGATTAATACGGCAGCCCTAAAAAGAAGCAGAGAAAGAACAGAGTCCGCCTATCGAATATTTGAAGTTTTAAAATGAAGATAAATTTCTATTGCGTCTTTATTTTATTATATCTGACTTAAATTCTTAATGAATACAATGAGAATATTTAATGTGACATGGACAATAAAGATCGGGCGGATAGCACCACTGGTGGCATCTAACTTCACTAACTCAGGGCTTATGAAATGTTCACAGGTACTTTAGTTTTTGACGACTCGCCTTGTCTCAAGATTTGCAAATCACTGGTTATGGATTACATCGATTTTCATCCTTCGGATCACAGATCATATTCACTTCCAAGCCTATCACAAAATCAACTACTAAATATAATTATGCAGTTTCTCATCTTCCTTCGGATATTGCATCATTAGTTCGAGATTTACTTACGAAACTAAACCCTGCTTATCCTTAAACAAAGCTCAAAACTGAGTTATTTAATAAACTGATCGAGAGAATCTTCTCAGTAAGAAATTTGCCGCTTATTATCTGGAGAGGAATTAGACTCTCGAAAACCATCCGAGTTGCTTAGGATGAAACGTTGAGCGGAATTCTTAGAATCTTGATAACTTGGTATTAGAATTATTCCTTCAGCGTTTGCCTTCGACCATTCTGTTTATTTTGGCAGTGGTTTCCGGTTTAACCTTAGACAAAGCTGCAGAAATTACCGACAGAAACTTAGAAGTGAATCCGACCGCAGGTACTAACGCCATTTCTCACAGAGTTGATCAATCTGTTGAGAATAAATTATTTAAAGAAATAGGAAACTTAAAAATGCCCCTTTTTCGTGATGGCTCGCCAATTAACAGCGATCCTAATGAGTAAAGAAGCAGTTCCAAAAGGAGAGATTTTTGTATTTGCTCGTATCATAGGTGTTTTGGAAACAAAAATGTGGAGAAGACATATGTACCAAACCTTGTTCATGGCAGGGAAACGAAACCAGCAAAGAAAAACAGAGCGACTTATTCTTTGCCTCAAATTTCAAGTCCTCGTGATCGGAGAACAAACGTTTCATTCTTGCTTGATACCGGCTTTGACGTGTCCTAACTTCCGGCAAACAATTCTTAAAAAAAACGAAATTCTCCCCAACAAAAGCTTTTTGCTGCTAGTTCTTCAGCTATTCATGTTTATTGTCAAAAAATACTTTCTTTGAATTTCAAATTAAGATTAGAGTTTGCTTGAACGTTTCTTAGAGAAAATGCTAGTACACCCAATCTTGGAGCAAATTTCTTCCATTTCATTGAATTGGTGCCTGATTTAGATTTCTGCTTGAAAAATGCAGACATTTATTTAGTAAAAGTTGTTTTCAGTGCTACAGCTTATCACAAAATTTTAAAAGAATTTCCTTTTATTACTGAATTACCAGATCCTAACCAACAGCAGTGTTCATTACATCATAATCAAAGGTCCACCTGTGTTTGCGAAACCTCATCAGTTATCTCGAGGTCGTTTAAAAATGGCAAAACAGGAATTTCAAACAATGAATGATGCAACTGGGGCATTTGAGACCTTCAAGAAGTAATTATGCATCCCCACTTCGCAGGCTCCAAAATAGGGAACTTTAGAATGAAGACCTGTAGGAGATTATCGCGCGTTGAGAGCACAAACAATAAAAGATAAGTCCCTATTCCTTGCTTGGCCGCTTTTACTGCTGCATTGCACAGAACTAGAATTTAGTCATGTTAACCTTATTGGTACATTTTCCAGGCATTTGGGACTATGCTTACGTGTCCAGCAAAGCAGTATGGCTCTTGTAAACAGACGAAATCTGCTGTATTGTACATTAGACGTTGAGTTAGTTGATTGGATGCGGTTTTAGCTTTATGGAGATTGATTTGTAGGCAGGTGATCGCGGTGTTGTCGTTGTTGGTGATTACTTGCACTGTTGAGGGAATATTTATTGTTTTTGTGGTACCATATTTTTGAGTTAGAATTTGTAAGCTGTTCTTGCTTTTACTTTCTGGATTTCTGCGTGGTAAGTGGGACGAGACTGGGTGTGCGCAGTTAAAGTTGGTTCCATATTTTTTGCTTTTTATCCAGCAATTGATGCAATATGGAGTGCGCGCTGTACAGTTAGATACATCTTGGGAACCTCCATGGAAAGAACAGCGAAAGCTCAATTCACAGCTGATACTCTTCTGCGCAAAATCTTGACATTTATAACATCTGTAAATTCTGTGACTCTGTTTATTCTCCAACCTAGGTAAATCTGTTTCTTGGTCGTACAGACATTCTACCACCCATTTTCCAATATTGTTTGGAGCGTTTAGCTTGAAAACTGGTTTAATTTCTTCTGCTTTAGATTGCGTTTGTTGGGCTAGAGTCATGATTAATTCTCCTGGTGGCGTGTTTTTGGGTTCATCATGGACTGTGCATTTTGGAGTACGAGCTTGTGGTATACTGTTGCTGATGTGTTTTCCTGCATCTTTACTGTTGATTGAGTTGTTAATTCTGTGGACGTCTTGTCTGTAACGTGTACTGCTATTCCACCCTGTCTTGTTGGGGTGAACCTCTTGATATCCGCTCCGATTTGTTGAAGAGAGATCAGCTCCGCGAGTTTATCTTGAAATCGTTTTACTAGTCTGACGTATTTTGGAAGTAATATAATCTGGTTGTTTTTACTTTTGTCCGATGCGATGCTGGCTACTTCTGCATAAGTTTTTACGGGTCTTTGAATTGGTTGATTGATTTATTGGTTCATGTTATCATAAAATTCTGTGTTTTCATTAGCTGCAATTCTGCCATCAGTTGGTAAGTTAATGCAGCATTCGTCATTGTCATTATGTGGGTTTACGTTGTTGATGTTGGCGTCGATATGTACTTCGTGATTGTCAGGGGAAATTGTTCGTTGCAGGTGGTAAGGTTGTCAAGGATGCTAGATGCCATCTTGTTTTCCGTAGGCTTACCATCCCTTTTGTGGTCATGGAGTAGTATGGTGAAATGAGTTCTTAATTTTCTGCATGTCTTGTCTGTAACATTGAATTGTATTCCCCCCTATCTTATTGGGGTGATCCTCTTGATATTCGCTCCGATTTGTTGAAGAAGGATCAGCTCTTGGAGCTTATCTTGAAATACAGAGACTTAGCAACATTGTCCATAGAATTATAATCTAAATCAAAGTCTAGTGTTATAGCTAGTTCTTTGGGGAAGAGGTTGTACGTTTTGGGAGCAAGTTTGCGTTATAGTGTTTGGTTCGAAATCAATTCTGGCATCTTGTACTATTGCAGAGCGATCAGTTGGTAGCAAGGTATATGAAGCATAAATTACTAGTTCTTTCATTTCACTTAGTGATGTTTGCAGGATCTTTTGTTCTGTTAGTGAAAAAGAATATCTTCCTCCGCGTTTTGCTGTTGCTATATCTATACATTTCTTATAGAGTTCTGAAATTCTTCTTTCATATTCTTGTGTTGATATACTGAGGGTATGGTTCTCTATATGTGTTGCACTTTCTTTTGATTGCGACGGAATTATAAATTGTGAAGAGTCTTCAGTAACCGAGCATATGTTGCTTGAGGTGATATCAACGAGATTTATTAGAGATGTTGTTATGACTTGAAGGCGGCGGGCTGAGCAATGCTAGTTGGTAGAGTGCATGTACAAAGCAGTGAGTGCTGTAATGAGTTAACACTGGACTGGGAGATGTGAGGTGTGTGAGCAGAATGGGTAATAAAAGAATTGAAAATACTATGTTAAAGTAAAACTGAGCAAATATTAGCACAGGAAAATGGACTGCTTAAATGTAGCGATAACTGATGCTGTTCATTATGTAAGCAAAGATGATATAATTAAAGGCCGCTTAAAATACTACAAATTGAGAATTTGTTATAAATCAGAACAATGAAAAGCAAGATAACTTGTCAAATGAAATTCAAACAATAAACCAGTACACTAGGAATGTGCCTAACTAGTGTATCCCACTGTATCAAAAACCTTGAAATAAGTAAAATTTGCCAGAAACCCGAAATGAGACTAATTAATTAGTGTGGTATTAGATAATAGATACAAAAAGGTCTTAAATGAGTCAGGAGATTCATAGGTGCTACAACTTAAGGGAACTGAGCAAATACAGAAATTAAAATGGATTAATTTAATTAATTAACTAATTAGAGAGTACAAATCATTCAGTTATATGTGAATGGATGGAGCGAGTGTTGAATAATTTAAAACTGGTTTGGTAATGTTACTTTAATCAGGAAGAGAGAAAATGTAATCAAACGGGATTCAAAATTTATGGAAATTGCTGAGGGGAGTCAAATTATAGGTATCAAAAGGAGCAAAATAAGGTGAAAAGTATTGTTACGTTTTTTCTACTTCGTACGTACGTTAAAGGGTTCGTGGATTTGGAGTGAATAAGGACGACACTACTTGATGGAGTATCGAAGCACACTTTATTGGCCAGTATTTTTCAAGACAGCTTCAAAAACACTTTTACAGTCGTCGAAGAACTACTGTAAACACGCTGAAACAATCCGCGACACAGCCTTCAAACTATCAGGCTATAACGGTGGAGACAGCTTCACGGCAAAGCACCAAATTACAGCTCCCGACTCTGCTCCGTCGTTCTCGGAACTCGACGATACGCTAGATTACAGCTTCCGACTCGGTTCAGTCGTTCTCGGAACATCACGTACTCTCGAGACTCTCCACACTACAACTCGCGATGCACTCGACGATACACTAGAATACAGCTCCCGACTCGGTTCGGTCGTTCTCGTAGTTCAACGCACTCTGAGATAAAACTCGACGATGCACTGCCTCGCGATACGCTAAGAGACTCGCTCGATGCACTCGACGACCAACTCAGCACTAGACTTCGCACTGACTCACACTCCGCGTACCAGCAGGGTTTATATAGCTTTTGGCTTGTGTTCGAGAATATTCTGGACTAAACCAGGAAGAATTCGTTCTCCGTCTATGGCATATCGCAAATTTTGTCGCCAAGTATGGCAACCCTAAACCTGCTTTGCGGGGAAGCTAACTTACCGCGCCTGGATATTTCGTAACAGTATTATACAAAAGAAATTAAGCAGCTAATGTTTATTGGGAAAGATAAAAAGAAAGGTTAATTAAATGATGAAAGTTGAGGGTGGGACTGAGCTGGGTAAGCTATTAAGCTGGATGTCTAATGAGAGGGAATTGGGGAAATTTGAAAAATAAAAATAAGTTAATGTTAATTAAACGTAGTTAAAACGGTTACTACGTAAGAATTAAAGTGGTTAGAGTAATGGAGGTTATTGAGTGTTAATAAAGCAGATGGAGGCTATCTATTATTTGGTGGTTGTGGGAATGAAGGAGGGAAAGAAGAGTGCTTAGAGTAGAGTTAGGTTAAAAAGGGGTTTCTAAGTTTCTGGCATTGACTTGAGAAAGAGTCTTATGTAACAGCTGACGGGACCTATGAGATTCTTACATTAGACACTGAGAAACATACTGTATAGATGAGATAATACTAATACTAAATCGAACATAAAATATAATTTAAATACTTCAAAGACCATGTTATTGTTTCATTTTAAAGTGAATTGCATCTTCTCCATCTTACAAACTACATACCATCCTCTTGCTTAAAAGTAACTCTGCTTTGACTCGAAATCTTGCTTGTTTATTTTTGTCCCGTGCTTCATACTGATGTATAATATCATTTACCATCACACTGATGATGACGTAACAAAGAAATCTCTTTTTGTGTCTACAAGTAGCCTGTTACCAAATGGGCAAACTGGCAGCGATAGTGGAGCACTGTTGTTTCTCATTCAGAGTGTATGGCCTATGCAATGAGTTCTTGAACCCATTGGTGAAAGGAACAGGTGCTGGTATCATTAGATTATCCATATACTGGGTCAAATTCAATTATGATGGATTTCCTGTGATGATCTTCTTCAATCTCTACTCAAAGAACTGTATAAGTTATCCTAAATGTGACGTGATCAAATTGCCCTATCTTAAATATTAAAGCCATTTCAATGCAAATCTTCTCTGTGCACATTATAAACATCCTTAGAAACTTCTAATTTAAACTTTTCTTGAAAGCAAAGAGGATCAGATGTAAAAAATATTATTCGTGGGTATTGATGGTATTATTGTTTTGAAATAGCTACGGAGCCAAATTATTTGATTGCACAGATTTTTTTGCTAATAAATGATTGTTTTTTCAGTATGGAAGCATTTTATTTAGTGCCGAAGTGAAATTAAAGATCGGGACTCTTTACATTTGTTGTTATGAAAGACTATCATATGTGCATGCGTAAAACATACGAAAAAAATTCTAAAAAAGGTTGCTGGTGGTTTGGAGGTCCAGATTGTAGATCATGCTGGATATTAGATTTTTCAGACTTATTAACATTATGGTCCATAACTTGGAAAAAAAAATAATATAAGTAGCTCAGTGAAGAAAAGCTTTCTTTTAGAAAGGATCAGTGTAAAAGAATTGTTGAAAATTACTGGTTTAAACTTAACAGCTTGTTTTTATAATATGCTCATTTTTAAAGTTTTTTTCATTACATAAATCCCCATACATTAAAGTTAAGTACTTATAATGGAGTTACCATATCTAAGTATATTTGAGGCTAAAAGACACTTTTCTGAGAAATCAGCTTGTTCATCTCCTACTATTGAAGGGTTTCTAGCCAAAACAATGTTTCTTTGGGACCTGTGTTCTGGCTAAATGTTTTGAAAGTGAACTGGAAAAATGTTTCTCTTGAATCTTCATCTCTCATAGAATTTCCCCAAAGAACTGGGTTTCGCGTATGTAAACCAATAAGGTACCCCAAAAGCAAAAATTCAGGGAAATGTTTCTTTCAACGCACTGTTGAGTGTTGCTTGTAGCTGTGAAAGTCTAGCTTAGTCCAAGGGTTGCTAGTAAAAGTCAGTTTCTTTTATAGTAGTTAATTATCATGTAGAGATTTTACTAACATACATATTGTTGTATTTTGCACTGCACAGCTTAAAAAAAATAATTTTGTCAAATTAGGTTTCGGTAATCTCAAATAAGTATATTATATATCTAAACATCGTTATTTCCATTGTTATGCTTTTACTGTAATCTCTACAGAGGATATGTCAGTTGCATACACATTTCCAGTTGGTCTATGAATCATAAATGTTAAAGAACCAAACAATTAACATGTAAAGTTTAAAAACCAAAAAAATTAATGGATCAACTTACTTTATATAAGCAGAATAGTAATATTAAGTAACAAATACAGGTATTTTTCAGATTTACTGTCGTAATTTTGTTTTCCGTTTATTCCATTTTGTAATGTCTATTCAATCCAGTACTTGAATATTGCTTTTCAAATATATCCTGAAAATGACTTTAAGGTCATGATACAATTTCAATTTCATAATTATTTTACATACAAGTGGTAATAATAGCCTATTAAATGTATTTAACAAGATTACCGCAGTATTTCTTTAATAGTTTCTCTGCGTTTTATATACTGTACCTGAAAATACACGAATTTCATTCACGAGGTTTGTAAGCAGCAGAATGGAGATTTCTTAATACTGATCTATTCTTATATGGGTTCAGTTTCTGGAATGGGCAGGTTGGAATTTTCGTAATTTAATCATTAATATAAACAAGACTCCACCAGAGGAGGTATTGTCGAGGCATCCCTTCTAGGCCAGATAACATAAGTGCTTTGGCATAGCAGATTAAGTATTTGCAATTAACAATATTTATTCCTTCAAAAGAATATTATTTTTTCTCTAATGTGAAATCCCTGCATGCATAAACTACTTCAACAATGTTAACTTATAAAATCTAATAAGTTATAAATCTTTAGGTATGTGCCATGCAGAAAAAACAGCTTCGAGAAGCTTTCAAGAAATTCTTCTATGAACCTTCCTCAGAAGCTACATCTAATAGCTATGAAATACTGGTTTCACATGCTACTGCCATACGATACTTCATTTGCAGGCAAGCTTAAGATAATATTCCTTCATTTTATGCCATTTATAACCATGTAACTTAAAACGCAAGTATGAGGGTTGCTATTTATATTTCTGACCTGATAATGGAAAAACAAATGGTTATGATCAAAATTGTTTTTATTGTTTTCCAAAATATTCTGTATGAAGATCAATCCACTTTTGCATGCGTTTGAACCAGTTTTCGAAGCATTTTTTCCACTCCGTTTGAGGTAACTCCAAAACATGCGTTTTTTTAGTGCATCAACCGCTTCTTCGGGTGTCGCAAATCGCTGACCACGTAATGCATTTTTGATGTGAGGAAATAAAAAAAAAGTCATGGACGCCAAAATGAAGGCTGTACGATGGATGATCCATCAATTCGATGTTTTGGCCCTTCAAAAATACCTTTGGGCCGATGTGTGAGAGCTCGCATTGTCGTGATGAAGAATGATTCGCCTCTTCTGCTTTTTTCGAATTTCTCCAATGACTTCTGGCAAACAAATGGTCGTGTACTATTCGGAATTGACCGTCCTGAGTTGGTCTAACGCCGCTGTCGCCACGTGACCAGTAATGCCGAAGAAACAGGCAAGCAACCATTTGCTTCGATGGGTTTCTTCCTCGAACAACTTTTGTTGGATTTGGCTCGTCTTGGAAGACTCATACAATCGGCTGCTGTTTTGTTTCGAGCTTATATGCATAGATCCGTGATTCATCACCTGTGAAGATGTTATACACAGCTTTTGATGAACCTTGAACATATTTTTTCAACATTTCCTTGTACCAATCGACACGAGCCTTCCTTTGAGCGTTTGTCAGGTTATGCGAGATCCAACGCGAATAAATCTTTCTTACGACCGAATTTTTATGTAATATCTTATGTGACGCTTGTCATACTAATGCGCAAAGATGCCTTAATCTCACGGTATATCACATGACGATCTTGCTTTCTCAGTTCACGCGCAACCGATTTTGGATAATCTTCACGGAATTCATTCTGGAGCGATTGAATTCATTATACCAGATTTTTACAGTGCTGTAGGATAGTGCTTTATCGCTGTAGAAAGAATTAGGTTTATCGAAGCACTCTTGTCTTAATAATCCATGTCGAAATTTACGAAAAATAATCGAACGGAAATGTTAACGAAACAATTCCATTTGTTGCCCGAGATGAATTTTTAAATTTACTGTAAATAACACAAATCACGTTAAAATGGCAAAATGTTCTGAAAGAATTATGGTTAAAAATATCAGACTTTCGATTGGAATCGTCTGCGATCGCCTAGCTACACTTACTATGGCCAAGGCCAGAAATATAAATAATAACAACCTTCATATTTAGATTTGCCTTTATGAAAAGTGTACTAATTTTACAAAACGCGAGTTTACGCTCGAAATTCTTTCACGATATTTTGTATCTTGAGACATAACTGTTATGCTTGAAATTTAATTAAAGCTTAGTAAAATGTACTTTTTTTAATATGCTCAAATAATGTGCATAATTTCTTTTCAGTATTTTCAGTATAGGTATGATATTTCAGCATTACAAAAATATTTAGAATATAAGAATTTTTTTTCATGTTGTATTTTTATTTTAATTCTTAATTTAAAATGAAATATAAGAAATCAAAATTTTAGCAAATTTAAACTGACCATTCTGTGCATTGCTGGACCTGGTTTCAATAAAATGACATTTTTTTTGTTTGTAATTTTTACTTATGGATGTTTTATAAAACATTGCTCATAAGCAATCTGTTGTGGTCAGTGAACTAAACGTTCAGTTTTTCTTCGGGCACCTGGGCATGGCCCTATCCCAGTGTAACTTGTTTTTGAATTTTTCGATCGTTTGTTGACGATAAAGTTTATTATTATTATTATTATTATTATTATTATTATTATTATTATTAAATTTGCTGACTCCCGTCGACATGAATTACTTTCGGAAGAGAGTGGCTAGTAGCATGGAAGATGATCGTGCCGAGTTGGCGGTGGAGATGTCAAAAGGAAGAGGAGCCAGTAGAGCGAGGAGCAAAGGAGATTGGGCTGCGGTGGATCCTCAGTGTGCTATGAGGGAAGGGCTTTTTTCAGACCATACGAATTTAGAGGAATTGCCGGAAGTGGGGGAGGGATTAAGGGAGGATTGAAATGCCTGCTAAGAAGTAGTATTACGGTAGTAAATTAAGTTAGAAAAGGTAATAATTACATTTGTTATTTGAGGAATAAATTTCGGTTACTGTTGGCTGTTACTGGAATTACTTAATTCTTCTAGCATTAGAAAGATTAGATATATTTTGTCCATGGTTGTTTTCTCTTCTCTTAGTCCACCCGCTGTTGGTACTTGCTAAACAATTCAGCTTCGAGTTTGGCACGGTCTTTAACAACAGGAAACGCTCTCAAAATTGCTAGTTTGAAATTTTCGTTAGTGTAAGTCGGCGTTCCTGGTTCTCCCAGCAGACATTTTCCGATGCACTTATACCAGTTCAATGCTTGGCCCCTCAATGCTCCTGTAGCTAATATAACCTTTTGATGTTCCGGAACTGGATACAGCAAAAAATGCGCTTCTAACTTTTCCAAGAATGTGTTCACAGGTCCTCTGGCATCAAAAACTACTGCCGCCTTCTTGGCTGCTCTGATGGTTTCCACTATGAATCCAAATTCATCAGGCATTGCAGCTGGATTTTGGGATGTACTTGGCATATTCCAACTTCCTTCCATCATTTTTAATGTTCGGGCGCCAATATAAGGTTTCTCCTTCAATCTCTTAACTTTCTTGCTCAGCATATGCTGTGAAACCCTATGTGGAGGACAGTGAGCAAATCTAGGCTACTTCGTTTAGTGTTGAAGAACTACAAAGTCAGAAGGAGGGTTTAAAGTGACCCTTTAATTCAAATAATTACAACTCTCCAACTTGAGAGTAAGCCACTACTTGGGCTGAACTAAAATAATATGAAATAAAATGTGTTAACAATTCAAATACCTAACTTAACTTTAGATAGGACGGCGAGGGAAGCCTAACTCTTTGTGAAATGCAATAAATGCGAATTTCACTAGCAAGCACTAGTAATTGCAGTTGCCTATGCAGGCGAACTTTCAGTAGACAGAGGAAATCTTTGCGCGCACAGCCTTACGGCGATAAATCCAAGACTCTGGTTTTTCCCCTCGTTAACTCCTGCCTTTAAACTGCTAACAGATATATGCGATTTGCATAAATATTTCGCTCGCGCTAAATTCGGGCAGCAACTGAAACTTTGAGATATCGATAGGAAAGTTCAAACTCAAAATAATTTGGTTAATTAAAATAATGAATGCTACAAACTTATTTTGGGTAGTAACTGGTTTGCGTTTAGGATGATCTGTTTTGCCGATTTTAGCTACGCGAGTGGGTTTAATGATTCCATCATCAGTTAAGTTATCATCCGAATTATCTGAGGTGATTGGTAACTTTCTTTTAACAGTAAAATCAATGAACCTGACAGTCTCCGGAATTTTTCTTTCATAAATATAGTTTTTCCTATGTATTTTTTTTAATTAAGTAATGCAAATTTTTGGTACTTTCTGTAAATATATTTGTTATTTCCATATAATCTTGTATGCTAACAGTAAAAACAGATAGCGATAAAGGTAGCTACAGGCATTTTTTATCTTAACTTTTTCGGTTCCACACACTGTAAATGCTCTTCATATGTTCCACTAAACAATGCTTGACAATTTCAAACAGCTAAATATTGATGTCAAATACGTAGCGTATTCGGAAACTAAGTACCGTTTCATTCTAGCGCTGTGGTAGGCGTCCCGCGCATGCGCACTAGTCTTTCTTGTTCACTGACTTTCAATTGTCGCCATTTTGGTTGCTCTATGTTGTGCTTTCAGTTTGCTGTGCACATTCAAAATGTTTAAGACAATTAGTTCTCCCGCTGACTGTGAGATTCGTGCCGTGATTAAATTTTTGAACGCTAGGAATGTTAAACCGGCCGAAATTTATCGTCAAGTGACAGAAGTTTACGGTGAATACGCGATAAGTGATGGAATGGTGAGAAAGTGGGTAAGAATGTTTAATGCAGGTCGAACAAATGTCCACGCCGAGACTCGGAGTGGTCGGCCTTCTGTTGTCACCGATGATTTGGTAAGGAAAGTTGATGAAGCAATTCATGAGAATAGACGCTTCATAATGACAACTCTTTCAGAGGCATTTCCACAAATTTCACGTACTGTTTTGTTCGAAATTGTGTCTGACCGCTTGAATTATCGCAAACTGTGTTCCCGATGGGTTCCAAAAATGCTCACTGATGTTCACAAAACAAAGCGACTTGGTAGTGCCCTGACATTTCTCACGCGGTACAGTGATGAGGGAGAAAACTTTTTAAACCAAATTGTGACAGGTGATGAAACTTGGGTGTGTCATTTCACACCAGAATCGAAACAACAATCGATGGAGTGGAGACACACTCATTCTCCGAAAAAACAAAAGTTCAAAGTGACAATGTCATCACAAAAAATCATGTGCACTGTCTTCTGGGATAGGAAAGGCGTTTTGCTTACTGAATTTCTTCCCAGAGGTGAAACCATTAATGCGGCACGATATTGTGAGACTTTAACAAAACTAAGGCGTGCCATTCAAAACAAACGAAGAGGAATGCTCAGTAAAGGAATTGTGTTGCTCCATGACAATGCTCGGCCCCATACTGCTGGTGTCACTCAATCGTTAATTCGACAGTTTCATTGGGAGCAGTTCGATCACCCGCCGTACAGCCCGGACTTGGCGCCGTCCGACTATCACTTGTTCCTGCACATGAAGCGCGAGCTTGGTGGCAAGCGCTTTGGATCTGACGATGACACGAAAAATGCTGTGGAGTCGTGGTTATCGAAACTGGCGGGAAGTTTCTTTGACGATGGTATACAAAAACTGGTCATCCGCTATGACAAGTGTTTGATCATTGGCGGAAACTATGTTGAAAAATAGTTTAAGACATGTGTTTTCATGTAAAAACAAAATTGGATTCGAAAAAATTGTTTTACTATTTTTGTTTTCAAAACGGTACTTAGTTTCCGAATACGCCTCGTATGTAATCCTACATAATTTCTCAGAATAAAATGCAGAATTCTACGTTTGGTTCTTGACTATAATAAAGCATGTGAGCCTGATTTGTCTCAGTAGTAAAGCCTTTGTGAAGGTCATTTTAAGAGTAATTGAATAATAGTTACATTATTTATATAGAATATCACAGGCACTCAATGCGTTCTTTGCAAAACAAAGCCCTGACAAATTACCACTGCTTATTCACTCAACTATTAGTAGACACAAAAGTTTTTGAAAACACTTTTGATACTGTGAGTGGGTGGCTATTAATTAAGCATAAAATTAACTTTCTTTTACCTGAACTTTGTAAAACAAAAGAATCTCAGCAAGTAAATATTCATTATGTTTCATGAAAGTTACATATCTTTTAGTTAATGCTACTTTGGCCAGTAAATTCAAAGCTTTGGAATTTATGTTTACAAGACCTGCTTTTTCATGAGGGTAAAAATGTTTTTATAAATTCCCTAGCTTGTTTAAAGAAACTTTATAGTTGGAAATACATGTCTAGGATCAATATTTAAAAGTTGTGTAGTTACTTTTTTCGAGCATCCTTAATTTTAAAAATGCTGCTGTTATTCCTATTTCGGGGAGAATCAAAGTGATATATTTAGAAAGTGATCATGCAGTCTATAATTCTTTCATTCCTGTATTCATTCCAAGACTGTTTTAACCGAAACAAGTTTTATTTTGAATGTTTGTTTAAGTTACCACACAGCGTATCATACAATGTCGAGGCATAATATTATTCCTTCACGGTTCCACAGTCAAGCTGAGCAGTTTTGCATTTTTAACTTATATCTTATGTGCTACCGGACATCAGTCATTCAGATGATTGCTTTACTTCAGGGATGTCAAACTCATAGGTACACTTGGGCCAAACAAACAAGGTTTAACTTTAGGCGGGCCGCAAAAAAAAAAATAAATCAATATTCATAGAAACGTAGATTTATTTCGAATAATACAATAATAAACATATATATATATATATTTATATAGAAAAGAACAAGAAAAATTTAATGTTTACGTCCTGATACTTGACATATCTTCTCTGCTATTATCTTTCCTATTTCGGGAGAAATTTTGTTTGCAGTGATAACTTTCAACGCTGACCCAAGGTGAGCATCATTAATACGGTTTCTAATAGGAGACTTATTACCTTTCATGACTGAAAATAACTGCTCGCACCGATAAGTGCTACCAAACATGGAAATAATTTCATATGCGAATTTTCGAGTATTTTCAAACCTGGCTGGTAAATATTTGTAAAATTCAGGCACGCCCACTTCAATGAATTTTGCTTTCAAATTTGAGTTGCATTGAATCTCGATCACCTCCATTTGCATATGGCTGGGTACTGAGTCAATACTTATTGAGAAAATCGAAGAAAACAAAAAAAATTTGTCTTCGAGGGAACTAAAATCATTAAACCTCGTTTCAAATTCAGTTGTTAAATTTGCAATTTTTTCTGCGTATTTTTGATACGAACAAGTATCATCTAAACTTGATTTGTTCATGCTGCACGTCGGGAAGTGCGTCAAATCTTCATTTTTAAGTTGTTTTTCCCAAAGAACTAGTTGACATTTGAATGCTTTAATTATGTCAAACATGTTCGTAATGATATGATCTTTTCCTTGTAACGATAAATTTAAATCGGTTAAGTGTTTGGTTATATCAACCAAGAAAGATAAATCTTGTATCCATATTGGATCGTAAAACAAACTTACGTCTTGATTTTTCGTTTTTAAAAACTGACATATTTCTTCTTTCAAATCCCAGAATTGTTTGAGAATCTTGGAGCAAGATAACCAACGTACCTCGGTATAGTAGGACAAACCCGAATATTCACTATCTAACTCACTTAAGAAAGCAGTGAATTGACGCTGATTTAAACCTCGAGATCTTATAAAATTTATAACTTTTTTTATATATGACAAAACATTCTCCATATTTATTACTTTCGTGCATAGAACTTCTTGATGTATAATACAATGCATATGATGAATGTTTGAACCGTGAATTTCACTAAGTTTTTTTCTTAGTAATGCTACGAAGCCCTTGTTTTTCCCGGTCATTGATGGAGCGCCATCTGTAGCTACAGAATTTAATTTTGCCAAAGGTAGATTGTATTTCTGCAGAAGTCCAAAAACACAAGTAAATATATCTTCTCCTGTGGTAGTACCAGGCATCGGTATTAGTTCCAGTAATTCCTCAAAAATGTTAAAATTCTTGTCACAAGAACGAAGAAACACTGCTAATTGAGCTTTGCCACTAATGTCCGTGCTCTCGTCACAGGCAATGGAGAAACTTTCGAAACTAGATGATTTTGCTTTGATCTGATCACTTAAATTCGCGGCTAAATCAGTAACTCTTTCCGCAACTGTATTTCGAGACAATGAAATTGATTGAAAAGCCTTCACATTTCCAGGACAAACAATTTCTCCAGCTTTCATTAGGCATTCCTTGATGAAATCACCGTCAGTAAAAGGCTTCGAATGTTTAGCTATCAACTCGGACAAGACGTAGCTTGCATGTACCGCCGCTTCACTTTCTTGCAATACTTTACTAAACATGGACTGTTGCTTTTTCACTCCTAACTTGAGCTCTTTCAACTTTTCTTCTCTCATTAATGCTTCGTAATTGTTATATTTCGATTTGTGTTATTCGTAATGACATTTAATATTATATAACTTTGGTACATTAATAGTATTATTACATATCAAGCAGATTATTTTATCTTTTATTTCACAGCAAAAATATTCTAATTCCCATTTTACTTGGAATATTCTATGTTCGTCAGCGATTTTTCGTTTAATTTTACTACCACTTGGTTTTGATATAAACATACTGAATACAAAGGGCTGGAATAAACACGGCTAACGTTAAAAAGTTAACAAAAATTTATTCTTTCCACAAGAGATAAATCAAAATGCTGAAATATTTCTTCAAAAATATTCTAACAATATCACAAAATGTCAAACGTTTAGCAAAAATCAATTCAAAACAGAGAAACTAATTCTATCTCACAGCGAAATCGCTACAAATCAATCACAGCATTAAGTAAACAAACAGTTCGCTAGAACTACAGCTACTACTGAGATGAGTTGTTTGTTCTCGGCTTTTATAAGCTTTATAATTAATTTCTCGAATATACTGGAAACATCTATAAATATCTGGATTTTTGTGGATGGCAACAGCAATTACGAGATATTTATTTATTAGGTATTAAATGCACGCGCTGTTCTATTTTTAACCTTCCAACGCAGCTGTCTTTTCAAAAATCGTCTGCGTTGCTAAGGCAACATGAAGCAAATCTAATTACAATTCTAAATAAAAAAAACTAACTAAATAAATAACTATGAAATCCGTAACAATATGAATTAAGTAATAATTAATAATAAAGCAAAGTGCATGCACATGCATGCACCAATATATCGTACAAAACTATGATTGGAAAACTGAGACCATGAGTTCGGCCACATTCGGCTATCGGGGGATGCGTACAAGTTCTGAGTGCACGTGTCCCCCAAAAGCCGAAGGTAGCTGAACGCAAGCTACTCACACGCATTTGTAATTTAAGTAGTGTGTGTGTCAGCTCGCTGTGAGTAATCTAACAACACTGAATAAATTATCGTTAATTACTTAGCAGTAAACATTTCATTTTTTTCTTCGTCGATATGTTATTTTATTATTATATATTATTATTTGCCGATATATTGGCCGGGCAGCAAAAATATTTGTTGTGGGCCGCATGCGGCCCGCGTGTTTGACATCCTTGCTTTACTTCTTCGATAATACAGTTTGAAATAAAGCCAATGAAAAATGTTAGTTATCAAAATGCATGGTTTTCTTGTCAAGTTTCATCACTAATAATAATGAAATGAAATGGCAATGAAAAATATTAGTCATCAAAATGCATGGTTTTCATGTCAAGTTTCATCACTAGTTTTTGAGTGCTAATATTTGTTTAGACATCACTAATATTTGTTTAGACTGACTGTCATATGTGCATGTCTGCGATATGTGTGAATATATATGTATGCATGTATATGTGTACAGACTTACATGTATATTATTGATTCACATAAATTATTATTCATATGTATTCACTTAAATTATTATTTTTAGCCCAAAGGGCGGTACACCAGAAGAGCTATTAATTTCGTTTTGCCATTTTGCGTCGAAAACTTAAATATCCGTTTCACTTTTCAAATTGTTGCCACCAAATATTATCGCCCTGTGTTATATTTAAAGAAATTAAATAATGAAGAATCTGCATAAATTCATATATATTTCTTCCATTGTGATAAAACAATGTTAACTGAGCCATCGAATTTTGAATAACGTAATCCTCCACCGAATATGGGCATCTAGAAGCCCTAATTTGGAATTTATTTTATTATCGATTTCATATTTTGTAACACTTTAACGAATTTTTGATTAACAAACTCAACGATTTCAAAGCAAGCAATGGCATAACTGTACGGGGGGCGGGGGGAATTTATCTCTAGCGCGCGAGACTGTGTATCGGAAATTCGAAAGATATGCTCATTTTAAAATTGTTTTGTGATATTGCTGTTCAATTGAATTTTATGGTTTAATTGCGAAGAACATGATATTTAATAAATAAAGGTAGCACACAAAACGTTAAAAAAATTGCCCCTTTGGGCATAATGTAAAATCTGAAAGCTTTCAATTTTTTTTTAAATAAAAAGTATATTTATAGCTTACTTTTATATTAAACAGTTATTTTTCTTTTAGGCTACTGAAGATTAATCCAGGTGCATGGGTTCGATTTTCCTTGCCCCACTGCAGTATTACCTGGGTGAAAATGTTTGACAATGGCACTGTCAAAATAAGATGCATAGGAGACACTGGCCACCTTCTACCAAATAAAATTTCTGAATGAATGAGCGATAAGCTAAAATTCTGTATTCAATAAAGTTTTTGCTTAGTTGTTTCATGATACGTCATCAGAATTTTCATAATGTGTTTGTATTGCAAGTTTTGTACTTATAAACACCTGGGAAGTTTATTTTTTATTTTACTTCAAGTGAGTAGTAGTAAGCGAAAGGAAAACCTGTAGAAAAGGAAAGGTTGATTCAGAAACATTTCTTACAGATGTTTAATAACTCTTTTATACAACATGTCTCCAAAAGTGTGCGACAATGTCACATGGCATATATGAGAGACAAAAAAGGAACGAACGTGTTGAAGTAATTTCAGGGCACTGCCTCATTCAAGATATCTGAATTCAAAGTCTTGTGAGTCGTAGTGTAAAGTAAGTCAGAAATGTATCGCAGTTAAATATCTGCAGGTGATGACGGAACCAGGAGCATGCTAGTAACTGTTCAGACATGAGATAAATAGTGTAGAGACATTAGGTTTTTTAAGAGTAGGAGAGATTAACAGAACGTTGAAATTATGTATATAGCACTGCTATAATATGTAGATGTGCACCTCCTATTTTGGTTGCAATCGGCCTCACCAAAAGTATATAAATATATATATATTATATATCCACTCTGTTACTGGGCTTAATGAGTTTGGTTTCTATAGTCTTATATGTTTGTAATTGTGCCTTATTTGCTTTAAAAATGATTGAATTATGCTGTTCTTATCTTACCGTTAAGGTTTTTATGCCTTTATTAAATCTCCATGGAAGATTTTGTAGAATTATCAACAATTTAAAAGTTGTTTAAATGCGGCTAAGCCTAATCATTTTTCCTATGGCAGCCATATTAGCAGAATAATGGATTTGTTACCAATCTAGAGAAACTAAGTTTTGTAACAACAAAGTAACGTCTTTTTTTATTATCGCGAATTAAATTATTCTTAATTTGTTCTGGAATTATCATTTAAGTTATTAATTTATCCCATATATTGACTCAGCATAGCGTCCACAACAAATTAAATCAGTTTCTACGCCTTAAGGGTCTTTCTACCGAGTGAGACCAAAAGTAAACGTTTGTGCGCCGAAAAATCTGCCTTCTTGCCCGCTGGCCGAATTGCTTGTTTTTGCGTATAAACGGTAAATTTAATTGTAAAAAATTCTTTTTTAAATTTTTTAACTGTATTTGGCGTTTTATGCTTTGAGAATAAATAGTGTCCATTATTTTGTAATATAAATTTTTAAAATGTTGGTCTTGGTCTACACTTGAGTTTTGTAAATTTACACGGCGTTTTTTTAAATTTGGGGGACCCACTACAGAAATATTCTCTTCATAAACTTCATCAAATGCAACAGAAGTGCGCATATTTTAAATTGCATCTTTTACTTCCTCTACGTTTTGACTAGAATATGCTATATCAAAGTTAGTTTTTTGTAAAATATCAAATAGAACATCAGTATAACTAAACACTTTGGAAAAAATATTTAGGAGAAAATTACCGTTAAATTCTTCAAAAAACATGTGATAACTCTTTGCAGTATTAATTGTATTGTTATCCCAGCCTTCTGCATTCTCAATAATATTTTCAAATAAATTAGATAGGCCTTGCCTGTCGCTTTTTATGGTATTTACCAAACGAGATGAATAATTCCAACGTGTTGTAGCTAATTTTGGAAATTTTCTTTTAATAATTTCATTTAAAACAATGATTTCTTTTTGTAGACACCGAAAAAAATGAGTCTATGCCAGACATTGTTGCAAAAAATAATTTACAATCTTTTATAAACAATACAGATTGCGACAGAGCTAAATTAAGTACATGTGCGCAACAATGCACAAACATAGCTTCTAGGAAAATGTCTTTTACTTTTTTCTTGCTTCCCATTCAACGCTCCTGCCATGACTGCGGCCCCATCGTACGTTTGAGCAATCAGTTTATTCTCACACCCCCAACTCAAAATCGTTTCTTGCACAACATTACACAAAGCTTCCGCTGAACGATCACCACTAACATCTTTAAAAAACAAAAATCTTTCCACTGGTGCACTACAATTATTAACATATCGTAGCACAACCGATAATTGCGATTTGTGAGATATGTCAGATGTTTCATCCAGCATAATAGCAACGAATGGCGTTTCTTTTACCTCATTTCTAATTTCTGAAATTACAATATTTTTTATCGATGCAATAATATAATTTTGTATTCTATTAGAGGTTCCAGAAAATACAGTTGCAGTTCTTAGATGGGTTGCTAAAAGGTCATCATATTTACTAATAATAAGTTTAAGTTAACTTTAAGTTATTAATTCTATATAATTTCCTCGATTAAGGGTATTTATATTCTCATTGTGTCCACGAAATGCATCTTCTTGTTTTGCTAAGTAACAACTACATCTATTAATCTCTTGAGAATATTTCTATTTCTTGTTACTTTTTCATTGTGAAGCCATTTGTTGATCAAATATAAAATCTATCCTGGCGGTACCAAATGTTTTTAATAGTATTACGGCATTTATGTGGGATAGTGTTTTTTCATGTTTCTTTGCGGCTTCATGGAGATGATTTAAATCACTGTAGCCTTGTTTTGTCCAAATATTCTTATCCTTTTCAATTACAACAAAAAGTAAACATGGCCAACAGTACAACTTATTCAATTCACTACAACCGGTTAACCATTTACATTTTTCTTACATAGATTTTTGAAAATGTCGTACGCACTGTTGTCCTTTAATCTTAACGTTTTGCGATAGAATAATATCCGGCATCGGTCTACTCAATTTAACTATTTCGTTTTTTGTAGTAACGTCTCCTCTCGAAAATGGATTTTCCAATAAATCTTTCATTATTGAGACATCTGAGTTCTCCATTCTGAAATGGGTTATTTATTAGGAATATAAATTTAAAGAATACAATAAATAAAATATTTACCTACGAGTAGTCGAGGTATAACTATAAAAACAGCTAAACTTATGAGAATTCTACTAGCACTGAAGCAAAAATCATGTCTTGTGTTGTATGGTGTCATATCGGCGGCGAAAAAGCAACGCTTCGGGCTTCCAGGAAAAACTTATATTTTCAGCAAACGTAGCACCACACAGTGCCCGCCGCTGCGGTCCCTCATAATCAGCCTGATGACATCGGGATGCTCATTGATGCCGACAAACCGAACGTCTATTCCACGTGCAGAGGATTTCACTGCACGCTGGCACAATAGAACGAATTGTTTCTTGTTCGGCCAGTGGATTAAATTATATTTATTAATTGTTTTTAACATTTGGAAATCATATATTCTGCGAAAAACATCTTGACAATTTTTAAAAACAAAAACAGGGATGTGGTGTTACAGATATAACTTATATACTGTAAGACACAATGAATGGTAAAATTTGGACTGTTCTGTTTAAAATTCATTTCTTTTTTTGTCTAACAAAACAAAATTGTTTTTCAGCGAATTATTTCTATAAATATAATACATCACCGAAATTACTTAACCACACTAAAACATTTCCCTTTATATTGATGAAATACTTCTTTTATATTTCCATAAAAACAAAATCTTACAATATATAAATTTAAACATTAACCGTCGGCAAAATCGTATGGCTCAGTTAAAAAACCAAAAACGCTTAAGTACATAGGTCCCCGCTCTAATAATATGCTTAATAAACCGTACCTTCGGATGATTCTGAATGCCAAGTGCAGGAAAAATAGCTGCACTTGCCTTAGTGCCATAGTATGCTATGCTTCTCCAGTAGCCCATACATATAAAGCGTGATTTTCTATTAGCGCGAAGCGCGTACACATCAAAACTTCCTATGTTCCTTTGCTTTTGAACGCGCTACATGGTGCAGCACCTAATACCGCACGCACTGCGGGAATACAAGCAAGCAAATCAACATAATATTTGAATATATTATAAATAATATTTATTATATACCATATAAAGATAGGTAGACGTAGGTGCAGAAAATTATTGTCTCTCATAATTGCACAAATGGACCGCACGGCCAGTGGTGTGCACGCATCTTTTCCGACAACGCGAGAAATTTTGTTGGAAGTAATTTATAATTGAACAAACTGATTAACAAACCAGACGAAAATTTAGGTAATTATTTATCCATTGAGGGCATTGATTGGACTTTCATTCCTCCGTGTGCTCCTATCGTAAAGGACTTTGAGAGGCAGCCGTCAAGTCCGGCAAACATCATCTCAGACGTGTGGTGGCAAATTTAAAATTAACATATGAGGAATTTTTAACCATAATTACCCAAAGTGAGGAGATACTTAATTCACGCCCACTATATCCTATGTCAGCTGAGTTGGATGACTTTGACGTCTTGACGCCTGGACATTTTTTGATTAGAAGACCATTAACTGCATTAGTCGAACCCATCATTTTAAATGCACGTAATAACATGTTAAACAACTGGAAAAAGTTAACAAAAATAATTCAGTCCATCTGGAAGTGTTGTGCAAACAATTATTTAAATACACTTCAACAAAGAAATAAATGGAATTACGAAAAAAACAATGTAGATATTGGTACTATGGTCATGCTACGAGAAGATAATACATCTGTTTGTAATTGGCCATTTGGCAGAATTATAGAAACGCTGGCAGGTAAAGATAATAAAGCAAGAGTTGTAAAAGTAAAAACAAAAAATGGAACTTTTACAAGGCCAATTTCTAAAATTTGCATTTTACCTTTATCTAAATAAGCAAAATTAATGTAATTAATAAGATGTACAGTAGAAGTCCGATAATCCGGCACGTTCGGGACCGGCTCGGTGCCGGACTACCGAAAATTCCGGTCTATCGGGCGGTAATTATAAGAACAATTAGGTTAATAATTAAACTAAAAATACAGTATGAAAATACATACAACAAAGTTTATTTTACATTTCATATAATGTATGTACACGTACTGTAAAACATATTTCACTTAGATTTAAAAAAGTCACGAATGTCTTTTTGTTTTCTTGACTTTTGGCGTTTAGTATAAAATTTATTTTTAATGATATGGAAATCAATAATTTCTGAAGCACTGTAGCTAGTACTAGCTTCAGCAAAAGAGATAAACTTATTTAGTGATTCTGCAGCTTCTGCCCAGCTGATTTTTTCCTTTTCTTCCGTTTCGGCATCTGAGTCATTTTCTTCAAGATTTTGAGTAGGCTGAGGGTTTACTACAATGTTGATAATGTCCTCATCGGTTAGTTCTTGTTCAACAGGCTCATTCTCGTCGATTAAAAGCCACTCCTCTACCTCATCTTCAGGCAGGTTTTTCAAGGGATTGTCAGTACTTCTAACGACATCCAAAACTTTGGTCAGAGCGTCTTGATGGTTTTCTTCCTCATCAGTCTGTAGAGTTAGGTCAGATGCAGGGTTTGCAGCTGGCCAAAGTTTTCTCCAGCATTTTTGGAGTGTTGTATTTTTTACCTGGTTCCAAGACTGTGCAATAGCATAGACGGCATCTTTTACTGTAAACTTTTTTTGAAAATCAGTCACGTCACAGTCGGCATTTAACAGGCCTTGAATAAAAGACCTTCTATAAAAGCATTTAAAATTTTGAATAACCCCTTGGTCCATGGGTTGAATCAAAGATGTTACGTTAGGTGGGAGCAGAGTAGCAACAATATTTCCAGAAACTAACTCATCTACTGGCGGATGGGCTTTGCAATTGTCCAAAAGAAGGATGGCTTTAGTATCTTCTGGTAGACCAAGGCTTTTGAATGATTCCTTGACCTCAGGCACAAAGTGGTGAAAAAACCAGTCTTTAAAGAGGGCGGCAGTTATCCACGCATTTGATTGAGCATCGTATTGGACAGGCAAGTGTGTAACATTCTTAAAAGCCCTGGGTTTTGCAGATTTACCTATCACAAAAGGGGTCACTCGGTGGTTTCCAGACGCATTAGCACATAGCAAAACGGTTAATCTGTCTTTGTTTTTTTTAAAACCCTTGGCTGCTTTTTCTCCTCCCCCAACTAGTGTAGATGTTGGTAAACATCGCACAATAGCCTTGTTTCATCAGCATTGTAAATCTGTTCAGGTGTTAAATCATTATCAGCCACGATTTTCTCAAACTCGTCTTTGTATTTTTCTGCAGAGTTTTGGTTTGCTGAAAGGGTTTCTCCAGTTACATCAAGTCTTCGAATTCCATGCCGAAACTTAAAGTTTCTGAGCCAACCATCAGAATAATTACATTCACTTTCAGCAACTCCTAAATCTTGGCTGAATTTCTTTGCCTTTTCAACAATCATTGGCCCTGTTACCGGCTTTCCTTCAGAACGTACTGCACTAAACCATTTGAACAATACACTATCTAGCTGTTCCAGTTTTGGTTTTTTTAATGTTTTTCTAGAAGCCAATTTTTCAGTTGTTACCGATTGAGAAGCAAACTTCATTAGTTCATCTTTTTGTTTTTTAATGTCATAAATAGTTGATGAGCCAATATTAAACTCATTCATTAAAACATTTCTATTCTCGCCTTTTTCTAGCCGTTTGATGATTTCTAGTTTCTGATTGAGAGTCAGTGTTACGTGTTTTCGTTTCTCTCCTTTTGAACTCGAAGGCTTAGGTTTTGAAAACATGGTCACTGTACAGTTAGAACGAAAATCACTTTTTTTATAAACAGTTTCAAAAGTTACGTTTACTGCGATGTGAAAGGACACAAAACAACAACGCACAAAAAAATGGCGAAGACGCTTCGTGATTGATTAACGGAGCTGCACTGCACCTGAATTTGTTGTGACAGCTGAGACTAGCCGGCCGCTAATTGTTTCCGAACAATACCGAGCGCTTCCGGATGATCTCGAACTACCCCGAAAACTTCCGAATAGCTCTCGAGCGGTTTTATTTGCTTTAAAGACACACTTTTGGAGAAAACCAAAATTTTTACAATTTTCCGGAGCGATGCCGGACTATCGGGCATTCCGGACTGTTGGATGCCGGACTAATGGACTTCTACTGTATATCTATAGGGTTTGTGGTATTATATTTTAGTTAGATTCATGTTGTAGATCTGTATTTGTGAAAATTTTAAATTGTTGAATGTAACCATGTCAACGCCGGGCGGTATGTCCACGCCTGCGAGCCCAGCGCCCCCGTTTAGAAAAATTTTACTAGTGATGCTATCCAGACTAATGATTCAGTAAGGCGAGAGATCTTAATAAATGAGTGTGTGTTTACCTTATTACTGAGTCAATGTTTTATTATACAGTCCACGTATGATTCTTAACCATATTTTGATTTTAGGCTTGAATGCATTTCTACTCTCGGTGTAACTTTATTCGGTGTCGTATTATATTCTTACGGATTTCATATTTATTTAAATATTTATTGGAATTGTAATTAAAATTGCTTTATTTTCCCATGCAACGCAGATGATTTTTGAAGTGAAAGCTACGTCAGAAAAGTAAAAATAAAAGAGAACGTGCATTTAATATTTAATAAATAAATATCTCGTCATTGCTGTTGCCATCCACAACAATCGAGGTTTTACCAGATTGTTCTAGTAATTATTTAAAAAGCTTATAAAAGCCGAAGTTAAAACGCCTCATCTTAGTTAAAAAACGGTCTTCATTGCTCGGAGGCGTCGTCTTAGATGATTGTATTGCTGATATCTGTAATTTCTTGTTCTTTGCATTCATACTCTTAAAATCGGTAGAATTTTTAGAATTCTGGTGAGTTATATTCGCACTTAGTGTACAGCACTCGTGTTTTCTCAGTGGATTACCTGTCTCATTAGCGTCTGAAGCGTCTGGTAAGTTCTTTTTGACTTGTTTATTTCTGAGCATGCATTACCGGGCCAATGGTTTAGGTTAAGCAGCAAGAAATGAGCAGTTTAGAGGATAAAAATGTACGAAGTTTAATTGAGCAGATACGTGAGAGTAACGGAGGTCATATCGATTAGAATCGCCTAGCTATGCAAATTAACCACTTGCAAATAGAAATTGAGAGTTTAAAATATTCTAATTTACCGAAAGCTGATCCTAGGCTTACGAATATGGAAGAACAACTTAAAAATCTTTGTATCATACATGATAACTTAGAGGAAAAGGAAAATGGTAAAATACCTGAAATAGAAATAGTTAGTGCTAACCCTACACCTGATAGTAACGCTAAATTCTTAAAAACACCAACTACCCCAAAAAAGGGATCGAATTCAGCTAACCTAAAAAGAACTTCTAGCGGAAGAATCCGCAAAAAGAAAACAGTTGATACCGAAGGTTTTACCTCTCCTCGCAAAACACATAAAAGAAATCATTCGAATAAGGAAAAGGATTACCTAAGCCAGAAAAATACTTTTGAACCATTAGAAAATGAGGTTAACATGGATGACGGGACTCAAAATGGTACTTCTTTTGAAACCCCAAAGAAAAACCGCAAGTCATATCCCACCAATAGTTCTCGCCGATTTTAATGGAAACTGGGATAAGATGAAAGACGATTTTGAAGATGTACTCGGCATCAAAAATTATATAGGAGACCTAAATGAGGAAGACTCACAATCAGAGTTTTCGAACCCGACTACTACCGCGAAATCACCAAATATTTGCAAAATAAGGAAATTCCCTTTCATACTTTTCAAATGAATTCCAAGAAACCTATTAAGAAACTTCCGGCCACCGCAAAAATCGAAATCCTACAGAAGGAAATACAAGATCTGGGCATACCAGTCGAAAAAATAAGGCAAATCCCTGCCATCAATAACGGAGATATCGTCAATTTGCTAGTTTTCGTGGCTGACGTCCAACTAAGCGAAGAAGGATAGCAGATATTCGGAATTAAGAAGCTGAGAGGCCTTAATGTCCAGATTGTGAAATATAAATCACGGCCAGATCCCGTTCAATGTCATAAATGCCAAAGATATGGGCATACACGGGACCTGTGCCATTACACCCCACGGTGTTTAAAATGCTCACAAATGCACGAAACTTACTTATGTAAGTCTAAAAAAGATATAGACTAGCCTGTCTGTGTACTTTGCGGACAAAATCATGTTTCATCCTACCGCGGATGCAGCAAAAACCCAGAAAACATCAAGAAGCGAAAAGCCGAGCAAAATTCAAATAGTAAAAATACTAAACCTGGATTTACTTTAAAAGAAGATGACTTCCCCAAATTGCCGTCGCGCAATCTACAGAATATCCCTGACGCACCTTCAGCGTGGAGCAGAGAAAAACCATCTAATCAGGAAACACCAAATTTCTTCGAATGGATTAAAACGCAACTTATGCAAGCCAAAGCATTTTTCATAAAATTCAAGTCTGCCAAGACTTTAATAGAGAAATTCGAGATCGGCATGGCAGCGATCGAATATTATATGAACCAAAATTATGACTTCTAGAGGCCCACAGTTTAACCCAAGCCTTATTGCAACTAGTTTCCTTAAAGTCTCCTTCTTTAATGCTAACGGAGTAAATAAACAGAAATATGAATTGGCGAATTATCTGAACAAACACAATATCGAAGTAATGATGTTAAATGAAACCAATCTTTACCCAAATCTTAAATTCAAAATTCAACGCTATAATGTCGTCCGACAAGATTGCACTCATAATAGCGGAGGCGGCACCGCCATACTAATTAAAAATAATATCAAGTTCACTACCTTCAAAATCCCGAATACAGGCTTAGTGGAAACCACTACAGCTCTAATTTATACTGGATTCAATGTTCCTTTCTTGTTTATTTTAGTATATAACCCACCCAAGAATACTTTAACTAATTCTGACTTAGAAAACCTGACCAATTTTGATTACTCAACCCTGATCGCCGGCGATATGAGCGCCAAGAATACAAACTGGAATTGCAGCATCAATAACAACAACGGAAATATTCTTAATAACTATGCACTCAATAGCAACATCAGAATCATCGCTCCAGATGTTCCAACGAGATATCACTTTAATGGAAGAGGGGATATCCTTGACATCCTGATACTGAAAAATATTCACTCTACTCCATACTTAGAAGTGACGGAAGAATTATCCTCTGATCATTTCCCTGTAAAATTCGATTTTTATGGTTTCTACTTACCTCTCATTAAACCGAAGATTAAAGTTAACTGGACTATCTATAAAAATGAACTTATTAATATCCCCAGTAGCATAGTAATTAACCATTCCGAAGAAGTTGAAAATGAAATTAACAAATTTAACGGACATGTTCAAAAGGCACTGGCCACAGCAACTTATACGCAGAAAAAGTACTCTCCGCAAGAACTCCCGAATTATATTTTAAACCTTATAAAAGAAAGAAATAGATGCAGGAAAAATTGGCAACTCACAAGAGATCCAAACGACAACACTCACGTGAATTACCTCACTCGTCAAATTTCACAGGAAATAATTAGCTATCGCTCCAATAAATGGAACTCTTTTCTTGAAAATTTAGAAATGCAACCCCACACGGTTTGGAAAATTGCAAGATCCCTTCGCAATAACCCAGCAAATCTTTATCACCCTATTACGCACAGAGTTATGACACACAACTCAGAAACGGAAATCGCTGAAGTCATAGCGGAGAGCCTTGAAAACGTTTTCGAGAAACATGAAGAAATCAGTCCTTTTGACTACACTATCAATAACGAAGTCGAAGAAATTAAACTTAAAAGCAACCGAGATTATGTAAAATTTACCTCCCCCAAAGAAATCCAAGAAATCCTCAAGAAGCTAAAGAATAAAAAAGCCAGAGGCTTTGACAACATAAGTAATGAAGCCCTTAAAGTTCTACCGAAAAACTGTATAATTCTACTGTGCAATTTAATTAATTCATGTATTAAGCACTCTTATTTTCCAAAAAAATGGAAACATTCAATTGTAATAATGATCCCGAAACCAGGCAAAAATCCAAAAGAAGTATCCAGCTATCGACCTATCAGTCTTCTACCCACTATCAGCAAAGTTTTTGAAAGCGTAATTGCCTCAAGACTCCAAATTTTCACTGACAAATTAATTGATACAGACGATCAGCAGTTCGGGTTTAAAAAAGCTCATTCAACATCGCATCAAATTTTTAATCTCATAGAATTCATTGCCGTAGAATTTCAGAAGAAAAACGGAGTTGCCGCATGCTACCTCGACTTCGAAAGGCTTCGAGTGTGGCATGCTGGTTTAATATACAAGTTATCGAAATTAAACCCTCCTTCAAGTTTCTTAAATCTCATGATTTCCTATTTAGAAGATCGTACCTTCCAAATCTGCTGTGGTGATGCTTTGTCCACACATAAAAATATTCATAGAGGACTACCTCAAGGTTCCGTCATCTCTCCAGCAAACTTTAATCTATATGCAAGTGGCATGTCCAAGCCGCAAAATGAAAAAATCCTTAACTATGCCGAGGATACGGTAATACTTACTAATTCCTTAAACCCGCAACATGCAATAGACAAACTGAATAGCCTAATTAAAATAATAGAAAAATGGTGCAACAGATGGAAAATCAATCTTAATCCGACCAAATGCTGTGTAGTTATGTACAGAAGATATAAGAAAAACTACCCTCTGGATATCAATATAAAAATTCATGATACTCTTATCCCTTCGGCCAATTCGTACAAATATCTTGGAGTGTATATTGATGCACAACTCACTTTCAAAGAACACATCAGTTATATCACCAACAAAGCTAATGTAGCTTTTATGGCTCTTTACCCGCTTCTAGGGTAAAATTCTAAATTAAATCTGAATACTAAACGCAATTTTTACCTGATGCTTATTCGACGAATTCTCTTGTACGCGATCCCCACTTGGGCCACGGCTTGCAGAACCCATAGAAAGAAACTTAGCTATCTACAGAATAAAATTCTACGCTCAATAACCTCAGCACCCTGGTTTATTAGAAATATCCAGTAGTATCAAGACCTGAAGATTCCTGAAATATAAGAACAGATCTTAATAATTTCGCACAAATTCTGTACCCAATTTCAGAATTCACCATATAATGCTATTGAAAATCTCGCAAACTATGATCCAACAGAAGAAAATCTGGTTAAGCGACCACGTTCTATTCATCACAACTCAAAGTGGTGAAAGTGTACATATTGTAAATAGTACCCAGTATTTAATTGCATTTCATATACTCAATTCGTGATATGATTCACTATTTTTGTGTTGTGTTTTAAGTGTATTTTTATTATCTGACAAAGCCAAATTACGGACTTTGTGAACAGTAATTTGAAATAGCCTTATGGACTATTATTTTTCGTCGTGAAATCGCTTAACAGATTATCCTGCAACATGATTGGTTCATGTGACCACCACGCCTAAAAAAAGGAATAATCTAATTCTATCTAATTGAACAAGAATTACGTAGCATATAACTCACCTCTCCATAGTTATTAGATCATTATTATGTAGTAGATTGCAATACTATAGGCCTACAAGAGTTATTTACTCTTAAATTAATAAAACTTTGAGTTAATACAGCAGTATGTATCAACGAACCAGAACGCGACCTCAGGTTACGTGATTTGATTTTGACTTACTCTCCGTATCTCATGTTCATTTCAGTCACTCAATTCCTCACTGCAAATAGCACGCACCCAGCACCTGCTCAAAAATTTTTCGAATGTTTCTACATCTACAAAAGTATATCAATTTATAATTTCATGACTGCCTTCCTGTATGACTTTGACACATAAACCATTCTTACGGTGCTAAGCGAACCATTCTACGGTGCTTAGGGCGCGGTGCTAAGCACCTCTGATTTATCTAAACAAAAGTGAGCGGCCTCCGGCCTTATATAGGTTAAAACTCATTAGTAGTTGACACCTTGAACCGAAAGTACTATCTTGATATTGATCTTGATCCCATCTTAGTTGTAGTTGTAGCTGTTTAAAGCGAACTGCTGTTTGTTTACTTAATGCTGTGATTGATTGTGGCAAATTCGCTGTGAGATTGGATTAACTTTATCTGTTTTGAGGTGAATTCTGTTTAATGTTTGAGATATTATGATATTGAGCTAATATCTCTAAAGAAATATTTTAGCATTTTGATTTCTTTCTTGTGGAAAGAATAAATTTTTGTTAACTTTCTAACGACTTGTGCATTCAATCCATAACGAACCCGTGCGAACGCAACAACATCTTTAGTAACACATAAATTGAATGTGATCTAATAAAATTGTGAAAAGCTAACATAGATTCAAATTTCGCTGTTATTTGAGATGTAGCTTTTTCTTTTTATGTATTACCATACTTAATTATATTTTTGGTTACTTCAAGTGTATGCAACATTGTATTAATTGTCTTCTATGTCATACTATATTCCTTGTAGAATATTTTATGTTAAGAGGTTTTTTTTACTTATGTAAAAACTCAGATTTAAATTCTAAAGTGATATGCACAAGAACTATAAGTTTTAAAATGATTCAATAACTGCCATCTGGATTGCGATCTTAGACCCTGGCCATGGCTTCGAGGGAAACAGAGGCATTCGCCGAAAGGTGTCAAACCTTTTTGGTTCACTTCCTGGAGTCATGGCCAGTCGCTACTTTAGTAGTGAAATGATGTTATTTGATAAATATTGCTTTATAATACCGGTATCCAACATTTGTCAAGATTCATAACCGTTTTCGAAATGTCTTTCTGTTTATTACCATGTAATTCAAAATTCCTGTTTCTTATCTATATAACAGGAAAAAAAATTTAAATTCCTACAAATGAGTGATATAGTCAAATGAAAATACAGAGAAAGCTTTATTGTACAAAGGGAGATCAACAGAATACGAGGATTAGATTATCATACTGGTGCATTTAGCAAGAAAAATATAAAATATTTTAACTGAAGAGTTCTACAATTCTTTAAGTTAAAAACTGCAGACAAATTAATTAACTTCTGCAAATTTTTTTTACATTAGCAAAACAATAATATGGGAGACAGAGTACAGTAAATTAGAACAGTTTTTTTTCTACTGCTTACGCTATCTATTATGATCTTTCTAAATATATGATCTGAATATTCAATAAAATTATTTTAGCGTGCAAACGTGAGAAATACTGGAATTGTAATGACAATCTCTGAAACACTTTTGTTGCTATTTTTTTTTAAAAATCTCTTAGAGTATATATTTATATATAAAAAAAATAATTGCATGAATGGATATGTTGCTGATGAGTTATAATGTAATATAATAAAAAATTAACTGAAATATCGTAAAAATTCATTTTCAGTAACTTGTGCAGTTTTGTGTTTTGAGAAGTAATTAAAATATATAAATAAAGTTTCCTTGAAATTAAATCAGACAGACATCTCTATCTTACATGCATGATAATTCAAATCTTCTTGCAGAGAAGAAACATAAATTCATTCACCAAAAATACAAATGTAGTTTGACTAAGTTAATGCTAAGTTAATACATATATTAAGCTTTTTTAAAAATTGAAGTTTTCAGTATCACTTCACGCACCGTTTGTTATTTAAATACACATAATTTAATGCATAGAAGTTTCTGCATAAGTTAACGCATTCAACATCTTCGAAATTAATTCAAGTAACCTGAAATGCAACTTTGATGATACAACAACAACAAACACTGATGCAACTTTCTTGGTTAAATTAGTTTTCTATGTAAACACTCCTATTTTAAATCAAATCAGTATATAGTGCGGCGCTCTATATCTGCGAAATGATTTGCTTTTGATTATTTTTATATAAATTTAATTATTATTCCAAAGGGCTTTGTTTCTGAAGGACTATTGTTTTCGTTTTACTATTTTACGTTGGAAACATTAAAAGTCTTCTTTCTTCGTCTAACATGTGAATTAGAGTTTCAGAAAGCATTGCTTTCTTATACTCTGCATCTGGTGAAGAGCATCGCTAGAACAAAATAATGAGTATGGACAAAAAGACATAAGTATAAATCAAATGGCCACCATCAGTCAACGAATAAGGTGAGTTGCTGGTAGAAGGTTCAAATCAATGAACTGAAGAGTCAAGTATGAGTAACAGATGTTAAGGGATGGAGAATGTCAGATGGATATTTGTGTTTTTCTCTGGGAAATGGAGATCTTCTAAAAGAGCTGATGCAGTTGTTAGGATGAGTGAGAACAGAATAGAAGAAATTTCTGGCAAGTTTTTGAATATCATCTTGGATTGTGTCTACTTTGAGATCGCGGTGGATGTACGAATTTGGAATGAACCATGGAACATTGATAATCTCTCTCAAGGCTTTGTTCTGAAGTACTTGGATGTGTAGAAGATGAGTTTTGGCAGCGTGGCCCCAGACAGGACTAGCATAGAGTAATGCTGGTCGAAGTATAGATTTATATAAGATGAGTTTATTTGAACGGGCATATGACTTCTAGTAAGAAGTGGGCGCATAGTTGCAAGCGTGATATTAATTTATTTTACAGTTTCCCTGAGATGTTTCTGAAAGGTCAATTTTTTATCTAGAATGACTCCTAGATATTTGACTTCGTCAACCCAGTCAATTTCTGCATCAAATAGAAGAGGTCTAGGTGGAGTGAAATTTGTTTGTCCTTGACGAAAAATAATTGCTTTTGGTTTTTCAGTATTAACTGCAATCCTCCAAGAAGTGAGCCATTTTTCTAGATGATTGAGGTAATGTTGAAGAAAGAGCTGGACAACAGTAACTGTAGAAGCTTGGGTCATAACTGCAGTATCATCTGCGAAAAGAGCTATGGTAATTTGTGGGTCTTTACGAATATCGTAAGTGTAAATGTTATACAAATATGGTTGAATCACTTTTCAAACTGTTGCCACAAAATATTGCAGCCCTGTGTTATATTTAAACAAATTAAATAATGAAGAATCTGCATAAATGTATGTATATTTCTCGAAATGTGATAAAACAACGATACTTAGAGCATCCATCCAATTTTGAATAACGTACGTTTCCACCCGAATATGCGCATCTGGAAGCCCAAATTTGGAATTAGTTTTATTATCTATTTCATATTTTGTAAAACTTTAACCAATTTTTGATGAACAAACTCAACGATTTAAAAGCGAACAATTGCAATACTCTACCGGGAAAAAAACTTTTTATCTAAAGCGCGCGGAACTGTGTATCAGAAACTCTACAGATATACTCCTTTTAAAACTATTTTGCGATATTTCTGTTGAACTGAATTTTATGGTTTAAGTGCGAAGAACATGATATTTAATAAATAAAGGTAACACACAAAACGTTAAAAAACGTCCCTTTAGACGTAATTTAAAATCTGAAACCTTTCAGATTTTTATTAAAGTTTGTTGTTGTGTTGTTACTTATCTAATTTGTCTGACAGTAACATCAGAACAAGCCTATGAAATTCATCGTGGCAGGAACAGAAAGATTTCGCCTGCCGTTATTTTAAGTCTTTAGCACCCTACAGGTGACAGTATGACTGCGCTCAGTTCCGTTCCAATTTTGATAGAGAGCACTCCGGGCGGACAGGTCCGAGGGTCTCCCACCCCTTTTCGCCTGCCACCAACCTATAGAGAGGACTTTCGGCTCGCCATGTATTTAGTCTGAGATTGCGACCGTGAAGGTGCTGTTTCCCTGGCTCTGCTTTTACGTTAAATTTTTGAACTTATATTTTTCAGTCATCAAAGTGTATGGCGCTGTAACGTAGCCCGTCATTGCTAGAACTCTGTTTTTTCTCTCTGAAAGAAGGAGCGGTTCCTAAATTTATTTGGTTCCGAGATTACAAATCTTGAAATCCTCCAGGATGAAAGAGGAACCAACAACTCAGAACAACGTGATCTAGATTTCTTAAAAAAATTCTGGATTCTTGCTAACCAACAATTCGCCAACAGACGTAATGAAAATCCAACTGTTCCTGAAATGGCTCAAAGTGCTACTTTTGATGATGTTCCTCCTTTTCCTAAAATTAATCCTAGAAAAGCAGATAGCCTTTCTGGCTCTGATAATGATGTCATGAAATACCGTGCACTTGATGATAGCTCAGACTCCGGTGGTACTTTCAAAGGAGATTTTATAAAAGAAACAGTAAACTGTTAAAGAAATAGGCTATCACCCAAATTGTGAATGCTTCTGATTCGCTAAGAAAAACAACTGGTGGAACTACAAATGTAAATATTGAGGATATTTCAATGGATACAAATTCTGTTTCTACGGTTTACGAAAATACTAATGAGAAAGTTTTTTCTTCCCGTAAGCTATCCCAATTATTATCAAATACTCTCTTTATGAAGAGAATCGTATTTGCACATTATTGAAAAAAATGGCTTCCTGTTCGATAAAGACTACTATGCTGTGCAAATAAGAGATGGATTTAAGATTCAGTCCAAAACTCCAAACATTTACCATCAGTTAATTAAAGTACTAACAGATGAGAATGATTCATATCACTGTTTTTAATTACCTGAACAAAAATTCGTCAAAGAAGTCATTTGCAGTTTTCCTGCCATACTAAAACTGAGGAGATTGCCGAAGAATTATTAGAAAAGGAAATTGACTTAGTGCGCATCAGAAGATATCGTAAAACTTCCTCTATTTCATATCAAGCTGAATCGTGAAGAATTCAGTAAAGGTATACATCAACTTGAATTCCTAAACGGCATGAGAATTAAAGTAGAAAATTATAAAAGACGTGCGGGTCCCTAGCAGTGTTACCTCTTCCAAGGATTCCATCATACCCGAGCTAACTTGTCACCATCAGCCACGCTGTGTTAAATGTGGTAATTTTCATCATTCTTTCCGTTGTACAAAAACCAAGGATACTCCCCCCAAGGTGTGCTAACTCTAAACTTGAAGAACGTACGGCCAATTTTAGAGGTTGTGCCCTGTTCTAAAAGAAAAAACTATTCCTCTCCAAAAATCGTTCGCTGACAGATTTGTCATAAAAAATCGTATTCACAAGCATTATCCGGCGGCTTAGCTCCAAAAAATTTAACTGGAGCTAAGCAAGTATTAAATGATCTCAAACTGCTAGTGTCAGTTACTAAAGATTCCACTGAACCTTTGTTTTCAAATATAGACATTTGGGTACTATCTGTATGATTCCGCTAGGAATGTTGACCAAAATTTGATTCTGACATTAAGATACAGCATAAAAGTGCAGTCTCATGGTGATATACATGTCTAAGAAACTTTTATCGGCAAACTATTTGCTTAAGTTTCAAGCTCTTTCAGGTACTGAGTTTGTAAAATTATACTTAGCGAGCCATTCGTTGAATGATTTTGGTCTGTTCCGTACTTGTAACTTTATTGTCTGACGGAGTACTTTCCCATCGCATTTTTGTTGTTGTGCATTTCTTATGTTAATCTGTTAAATCTGGCAACTGAAAATTAATGTAATGTTTAGTCTCTGCTAATTGGCAAGTGGTATATTCCGCTACGCAGCAGAAGAAAGCTGACTCCCAAATCTACTAGCTGTCGTAACTCTTCCTACTCTATAATAATAAATTATTAAATGATATCGTTGGTAACGCATTTCTTTACTACGCTGAACTACGAACGCTACCTACGCACACATTTTGGTCCGCCGATCCACAGAAAAGCCTAAGCCTATCGATTAAAGTCTATCGGTTTGCAATCAAAAGTAAACTATGATTATGGATATTTCAACTTTAAACCGCAAAAGCGGAAACATCAAAGGACAATTAACAAGGATTTCAAATGCTGTAACAGCCGCAGAAAAGCAAAATGAACTGGATATCGCGCAGCTACAAGCTCATTTGGATGCAGTGGTAAATATTCATGAAAAGTTCGAAGTGCTGAAAAACGACTTCTATAGATTACTTAAGGATGATGAGTTTAAAGAAGCGGAAGCTTATCTGTCTCAAGTGGATGAGGATATTCAAAAATTAGAGGTAAATCTAAAAACCTCTATTAATAAACTTAAAAACGAAAGGTATGAATCTATAACAAATCAAAATAGTGACAGCCCTACGCACGAAAGTTTTTCTGTATGTAATGATCAGTTTAAAAGGACAGAAGGGTTACGCAGCAACTGCCGAAAATTCCTCTTCCCAATTTTAGTGGGAAATTTGAAGAATGGAATTTGTTTAAGGCTCAGTTTAATAGTTTAATCAAAGAAAATCTAGAACTTTCCGAAAACGAAAGGCTCCATTACTTTCGCGGGGCTTTGAAGGGAGAAGCCAAATCATTAGAAACATCAGACGGTAACTTTTCTTCACTTTGTGAAGCTTTAGAGCAAAGATACGAGATTAAAAGAATAATTGTAGACTGTCATATTAAAAACATGCTAAATATTCCATTAATAAAAGATGAATCAGCTAAAGATATTCGCATAATATTAGACAATATTAAGAAAAATCTTAGATCGTTAAAAATCTTAGATTTCGCAAGAGATAAACTATCGAATGTTCTATTATTAAATGTTGTTCTTGACAAATTAGATCTCGAAACACGAAAACAGCATGAACTAACACTAAAAGATAATGAAGTACCAAATTTTGATATATTTTTGGAATTCTTGGAAAGAAGATGTCAAATTTTAAATAGCATCAGTGCTAACATTCCATCTAAATTTAATTCGGAACGATCGAAGTCTGTTTTGGTTAAATCTAATCTTTATTTTTATCTAAGTTCAAGCCGCAATAGTAGGCCCTTACCAGTAATTAAGTTACTGTAGAGTATATTATTACGTTCAAAACACACAAAAAATGTTATAGATATATGTAAATGCCAATATGCGACTGTTTTGCAGGAAGCTTTTTAATTTTAGCATGTAAGCCTGTTGGAGGTCTGACATATTGTCTTATTGACGTTGTTGATTGCTTCTCAATAATGTCTGGTATTTGCAGGCTTTAAATTATCAATAGACAAATCTTTGTGATTGATTTTTTACAGTAAAATATTTTTCTTTTCTGTCAATCACTTGAAAAGGACCATCGTAAGGAGGTTCTAATTGCTTTTTAACTCTATCTTTGCCAATAAACACATGTGATGTTGTTTTCAAGTCTTTAGGGACGAATAGTTTTTGGACATATTTATCGGATAGTGTTCTTGGTCCAATTTGTTCCATAGGTTTTTAAGCTGCTCGCCAAAAATGTCAGGTGGTATATGAGTTGTGTTATCTTAGAAAAATTCTCCTGGTAATCGTATATTTTGTCCATACATCATTTGAGCAATGGTGTGCATAGAGTGTTCTTGCATAGTTATGCGTAGGCAAGACGAACATTTGGAAGTGTTTCACTCAATGCCAGGCTATTGTGTGCCGTAAGTGCGGTCTTGAGAGATCTATGGAGGTGCTCGACCTTCCCATTTGCTTAGAGATGGTAAGCTGCCGTATGTTGCAATTTTATTCCACACATTTCTGACAGGTTGTTGAACAATTCTGAACAAAACTGTGCTTCACGATCTGTGACTGGGCGACATAGCGTACCAAATCTTGAAATCCAGTAAGAATAAAATACTTTGGCAACTGTGTCTGCTGAAATGTTATTAAGCGGAATCACTTCCATCCAGTTAGAGTACTGGTCAGTGCAAGTGAGATAGTAAATATTCCAATTTGATGGCGGTAGGGGTCCAATGAGATCAATATGCACGTCACAAAATCTTTCTGAAGGCAATTGAAAATCACCGAAATTTGATTTTGTGTGCACATTAATTTTACTTTTTTGGCAAGCCATGCAAGATCGAGTGCAAAGCTGCACATCTTTACGGATACTTGGCCAAATAAATTTGGATGATAAGAGCTTTACAGATGACTTAATGCCAAGATGGGCTGCGTTATGCATTTGATGAAATATTTCCTTGAGATAACTGTCGAGGATATATGGTCTGAAAATTTCACACCACAGAGGCTTCCCAGAAGGTAGCGGATACTGCTTGAAGTTCAGAGAAATTGCTGATTTCTTCAAATTTTGCAATTCTTTATCCATAATTTGTTCATCTGGAATTTTATCATAGTCGATAAAAGAAATTTCTTCAGTTCTAGATAAAGAACTGCAAAGATGTTTTCTCAGCCTTCTATGTGCTGTATATCAGTTGGAAATTGAGAGATGTATTGTAAATGTCTAAATTGATGAGGTGATGCTTTTCCTGACTTTTGTTTAAATGGAAAGATTATGTGTTTATGGTCTGTAGATATTTTAAATATTCTTCCTTCCAGTAAAAATTAGAAGTGTTTGATGGACAGGTAAATTCCTAGTAACTCTCTGTCGTAAGTACTATAATGCTTTTGTGCTTCGTTCAGTTTTTTGGAATAAAATGCAATAGGTTTTCATCCCTTATCTTCAAACTGTGAAAATACTACTCTAATCCCCCAGTCTGAAGCACCTGTATATAATGACGGAAATAGTTCATAATTCGGAAATGATAAGAGTGTTGTATTGGCTAAATCATCTTCATTGCTGAAATTGTTTTTTAGCTTCATGTTTCCATTGAATTTTCCGTTTATCTTTTTTCTGTGCTCCTTTGGTTTTTTGATGCATTTTTTAAATATCGCCGATAAAAATTAATAAGGTCTAAGAATGTTCTGAGTTCGTGAACACTTCTTGGAATTTTGTAATTAACAATAGTTTGGACTTTGTCAGGTAAAGGTCGTGATCCTTGAGGAGTAATTAAATAACCATAGAATTCTATTTCTTGTGTGCCAAAGAGGGATTTGGAAACGTTAATGCGGAGTCCATAGTCATTTAATCTTTAAACACTAGCTTCAAATGGATTCTCTGTTGTTCCCCACTAGCAAATGCTATCAGAGTGTCATCTAAGTAGAAAAAGCAAAATTTAGACCAGAAAGAACTGTATTTATAAATCTTTGAAACGTTGCTGGTGCTTTTCCCAAATCAAAGCTCATGGCATTAAATTTGTAAGATGCAGAAGGAGTAATAATAGCAGTTTTACACCTGTCTTCTTCGGCAATAGGCATTTGATAGTAAGCTTTAAGTAAATCTATTTTGGAATAAATATTTGCACCTTTTAAAATAAGATGGAAGTCCTCAATCCTAGAAATAGAATATCTGTCAGGAACTATTTTATCGTTTAGCTGTCTATAATCTCCGCATGGGCGAAGAGTATTAGCTTTTTTTAGCACCACATAAAGAGGACTTGCTCATTGAAAACTTGAGGGCCTTATTATGTTATTGTCCAACATGAAATGGAACCCCTGTTTATCTACTTCAAGCTTTCGATGATCCAACTGGCTTGCTTTAGAATGCGCAGTTTGACCATGTGTTATAATATGATGATAAGTATCTTCGTCAGTTTTATCGTCTTCAGTCATATTAACTTTAAAATCAAAATTCCACGTCACCAGTTATAGGCTCCTGATTCTAAATTAATCTTTATGGTGAAAGTTTACATCTGGCTGCCCCCCTTTTTTTTGGCGATTCTTTTTTGACGCCAAGATCAGCGACGGAAGGCACAATTTCAAGATGGCCGCTACACAAAACCAAAATAAGAAGCCTTCAAAACAAAGCCCTGAGAGAGATTCCAACGCACCATGGTTCATCCAAATTCGTACATCCGCCGCGATTTCAAAGTAGACACAATCCAAGATGATATTCAAAAACTTGCCAGAAATTTCTTCTATTCTGTCCTCACTCATCCTAACAACTGCATCGGTTCTCTTAGATGCTCTCCATTTCCCAGAGAAAACACAAATATCCATCTGACATTCTCCATCCTTAACATCTGTTACCCATACTTGACTCTTCTGTTCACTGATTTGTACTTTGTACCAGCAACTCACCTTATTCGTCGACTGATGGCAGCCACTTGATTTATACTTACGTCTTTTTGTCCATACTAATTATTTTGTTTTACCGATGCTCTTCACCAGATGCAAGGAAACTATGCTTTCTGAAACTCTAATTCACATTTGAAAAGAAGGAGAATTGCACAAACTCGGTATACATGTATACATCGATCTATTTTGACTTAAAAAAATATCCCAGAATAGCACAATCTAGGCATTGCGCACTGCCTTAACTTTGTCCATGTATACATCGTTTTATTTTCATTAAAAAAATCAGAAAGCTAAAGCAAAGTTAAAACTATCATAGTAACTAGAAATGGGGTTCATCGCCAAAACAGAACAAAATTTGTCGCTAATCGAAGGAGCACCCTATTCTACACTAAAGCCATCTTTATAATTAGAACTCCGTTTCCTTAAATAACTTTAGTGCACGTTTTTTAATTTGAAGATATCTTTATTAAAGCTTTTAGCAAACATAAACAATTTTTAGAAGAACAAAATTGAATAATCTTTTCGTTGCCATTCCAAAAAAAAAGAAAAATCAAATACAATGATATTAACGATTGATTAAAATTTCTGTATAAGTTCAAGCTACAACAGGTCATCAGCCATATATATAATAATACTAAATCTATGTCATCAATAAAGATTTTTTTTTTTTTTAATGTACAGCTCCCTGTCGAATATTGAATTCATTTACTAGTATTGAATATGGAGAATATTTTGTTCAATTAATGTGCCTAAAATATTTTTAACCTACTGAAATACTATAAAATTGTGCTAAAAATTTTTTTAAATAAATAAATAAATAAACGTCTTCTTTGCGTAAATTATTACTCATTCTCTTTTGACTGAAATATTTGTGGCATCGATATGAAAGATGTCTAATACCTGTATTTAGAAAGTTTTGAATAGTGTACATAACTGTGTTATATATATATCGAAACTTTTAAGTTGTGAACTTCAAAACAAGTAAGTTTTTCAATAAATTGTGTAAAAATGTTTAATTTTAGATAACGTTACATGACTTATATGATAATTTATTTCTCTGTAAAAGAGGTCAAGTTTTCAGTAAGCCTAGCTATTTTATAATTTCGTAGCATTTAGATTAATTCCTAAAAATGGGTGATGCAATTCTTCACCATAGAGAACCAAAGGTTATCGTTTAGCACTTTCTTTGCGTTAAAAAAATGCTGCATTTGAGTTATTGCGTATGCAAATTTTCCCTTTGAAATGTGTTTGCTATGTTCCTTTAATTCCCTAAATATAAATTCCGAAAAAGGGGAACACGGTAGTATTTTGTTTCACGCATTTGGTAATTAGAAATAGTAATTTTTTATAGATTTTATGCATTGCTGTTTGTATATTTATTAGAAAATTTCCTTTAAACTAATATTGTATTTCGTATTTAGTAGAGAAATTGTTTTAAGTATATTATTAAAAAGGGCATTTAATAATCTGTTATCTTTTTACGTACATCTTAATTTCTTGTGTAGTGGTACGTTGAAAAAAGATTGTTAATTACTCATAAATCATGGTATAGGTACAGTTTGGAGGTTTGTAAATTTCATATCCTTGACCTATTTTTAGTTCCTGGTAATGAAAGTTTATTTGTGTTGAATTTTCCCGTTGTGAAAAAGTGAAGGTGGTTGTTTATCTCCATACCCTTCTTAATTAGAATATTATTATGGTTGCTCTGAGTATTATATTGAAGTAAATATTTATAAATTTTTATTGTTTATTATATATTCTCTATACCTTCATTGTTGTGAAAAACGTCATGTATATGAATTTTTAAACCCCTCTTTTCATTTATTTCATAACACTTGTGTATATATTTTACTTTATTTAAATCAAAAAAAGTGAAATTCGTCGAGAATAAAGCTTCTTATTTTTTTGATAAAAATCATAGACTTTTTTAGGTGTGAATTTAATTATGAATTATGCATTATAAAGCATGTAATCTTAAAATAGCATCTTATTTGTAATTATAAAATTCATACATTATGGTCAGACTTTATCAGTTCTTTTGTTTTAGCTGTGTTTAAGTCAGTATTGTTTTAATTTGAAATTTATGTACATAATTCTGTTATCAATAAAACAATTATTAAACTTGCAGTGATCCATATTCTTATAGAATAAAAACTAAAGATCTATTTTTGAAGTTTCACAGTAAATACTTTAGTTTTTCCATTTGCCTTTATTAAATATTTTTAAATTAAGGTATGAATTCTTGCTATTCAGTATTACTCTTTAGCAAAATCTTGGTATGTCCACATTAGAATTTATGAATCTAAATAATTTTCGAGCTCTCTAGATCAAAAGCTGTGCTTGTAACTATGTGTGAGTTTTGAATTTATGGATCGCTTATGTGTATCCTTAAGGAATTGTAAAGGGGAAAAAGTAATAATTATCTGAAAATTTAATATTGGAAGGAATGCACTGTAGAATTATGCTTTAAATTTTAAAATTTGCAAGGTAGGTAGTCGATGTTCCTACATCTTGTTACCGAAGTGCACGTGTATCATATCGGGAAGTGCAATGATAGTATATTTTACTATTTTTTAATTGTTTATTCTGCTGCAACCGTTTGAAACACCATATAAGCCTAGCTATTTTATAATTTCGTAGCATTTAGATTAATTCCTAAAAATGGATGATGCAATTCTTCACCATAGAGAACCAAAGGTTATCGTTTAGCACTTTCTTTGCGTTAAAAAAATGCTGCATTTAAGTTATTGCGTATGCAAATTTTTATATACTCTATAGCTCTTCAAAAATTTATCATTTTATTAATGCAGAAGTTTAATAAAAAATGTAATAGATTTTTAAAAATGAAATTTTTCAAAAAATAATTTTAAGTTTTATAAGCAACTGGTGTAACAATAGTTTTTCAAGTTTTACTTATACATTTCTTAAAAATATAATATTATTTACAATTTTCACAATAAATTTAAAAATGTGATAAAATAAATTGAAAGTGTAGTGTGTTCCTTTAAAATACTGTAAACACAAATTTGAATTTTTAAATGAGAAACATTATTAGTTTAAAATTTTTAAAATAATAGGGACAAGTGCATTAAAAATAAAACTGAAATAAATTGAATATTACAAATGCTATTTTAAGTTCCAGTTCTGTGTACACTGGTTATCATAAATTAAGGAAAAATCACAAAAGTATCGATAACTCCCTTAAAAATAAGCCAAACCGTGTAAAATTTGAATATGTTGCCAAGTAAGAGTAGTTGAGCAAAACTGCAATATGCAAATTAGTGGCGCTGCACTCGGAATACATCATCTGCGAGGAGCATAAAAGTCCATGTTTGAGACCAAGCTCACATATTTCACTGTGACAGTGACATCAGAAATCTGAGATAGCCAATTCGTAACAATGAGCTCTAGGCATCATTTGCCTGCTGTACTACGATGGAGAGCCATTAGGAGACTACAGGCAGGACTAAGTCAAACAGAAGTGGCCGGATGGCTAAATGTGAGTATTTCTGTGGTTCATAGACTTTGGAGGCAATTTCAAACCACAGATTTGGCATCTAGGAGGTTCAGACAAGGACGGCCAACTGCTACGATGAGCGCCGATGACCAATATTTGACATAATGTACACGCAGGAATAGAACCGCTACTGCAACTCTTCTTAAATCCGTCTCTTGCTGCAGCTACCGGAAGGTTGGTGTGAGCGTCAACTGTGCGTAGAAGGCTTCATGAAGTTGGTCTGGTCTGTATGCGAGGTGACCAGCCATTTGCGTGCCGCTCACGTCTCGCCATAGGAGGGACCGTTTGCAGTGGGCACAACAACATGTCCACTGGACGCCTGATCAATGGAGGGCTTTTCTCTTTACGGACAAGTCCAGGTTTAGTCTAGAAAGCGATAGTAGGTGTTATCTGATATGGAGAGAACCGTTATCATCCGTCAAACATCCGTGAAAGAGATGCATACGGAAGAGGCAGTGTCTGTGTTTGGGGTGGCATCTCTTTGGGTGGACGCGCATACTTCCATATCTTTCCAAGAGGAACTTCGAATGCTCAGGTTTATAGAGATGACATCCTTGATGCTTATGTGCGACACACTGCTCGCATCGTAGATGATTATCTTCAACAGGAAATAATTATGCGCATGGAGTGGCTAGCTCGATCCTCAGACTTGAATCCTATCGAGCACGTTTGGGATCCTTTAGGGAGACGTCTACTTGCTCTCAATCCGCACCCTCAGACCCTTGCTGCGCTTGCAACTGCTTTGCAAGAACAAATACCTTACTATGTATTGTATATTATGGGTAAGTTTCATAAAATTCTACATGTAACTTTTTCAGTAATTGTGATTTTTGTGATTTTTTCTTAGTTTATGATAACCAGTGTATTTTCCTGATTATTACTTTATAGTTGAGTGCTGAATTTTCTACTGAACATTTAATGCTATATGATTAATATATAATCATAATGCACAAGCGTTTCTGCAATGTATGAAACAAAATTTACTATACATTAAATAATCCTGTAGTATTATTCACTTAATTTATTGTTTATTTTTGCATTTTACACTAGTTATTGTTTACTTGGTAAAAATGTATATTACGGGCCAGTTTGGTGCATTTCCGAAAAGTCACCAAATCGGTTATTCTCGCGCTTTTTAGAAAATCACTAACTCACCATATTAGATGGTTGCGAATTTGAATGAATCCTGTAAACATGCAAAAAATTTATCATGTGAACATGCAAAAATATCTAAACAACCTGTAAACATGCAAAAATATCTAAAACAGAAGTTCAAGAAAAATAACGATAAAGTATTTGAAAGTTAATAACTATGTATTTTATGGCATCAACAATATTAAAACTTTTCATAATATATACCATTTTTAAGATAGTAGCAAAATGGGGTAAAACGTTTTAGCACGAAATTGAAGAAATTGTAATAAGCAGTAAATGAGCAATAAATGATCGGAAAGCATTCATATTTAATCTAAAACTT
>KK112317.1:84753-128719 GCA_000611955.2 Stegodyphus mimosarum
AATACAATGGAGATGAAATTCAAAATGGCGCGCTCATTCAACACCCGACTCTACGGCTCATTTCAACCATGTGCTTAACCACATATAACGGACACACACCTCCATTCACACAAATCTGTCACATCTTTCATTTCAAGTAATTTCATATTATTTTTACACTTAGGACATTCGTACATATTCGCAATCAAACCATATTTCATGCACCATTCTATCACACACCTTTTGCCCTTATCTTGCAACCAAATCAAATAAGTAAAATCCACACATTCAACTCTTTCGACATTGGCTATTTTGCTCACACAATTTACTAGAAGCATGGTGAAATGACAGAAATTCAAAAAGCGCACTTAAATGCTATAAACTGTAACCTCAAATCCTAACGATTTTCATGACGCCAAGAGGTTACCAGATTTAGCGCGATTTCGCTTCATTTGGTGATTGGCCCGTAATCTACAATCTAGCTGTTTACTTTTATGTTTTACACAAATTTTTCAGTGGAAATAATATTTTGGCTGTAAAAAACGACATATTAAACAAATTGAATATTTAATCTATTTAATTTTTCTTTAAATATCAATTAAATCATAGTAAAAGCTCACCCTGATGTTTTTAGTCAAAATGAAGTTCTTTTGTTTTATTGCACGTATTCACTTTTCTTTCAGATCTGCATTATTAGGAAAAGCGAAAATATGTGTTTTGGGTCCACATTTGCAATTTCTATTCCATCGTGGCACTGAAAACATTTAAGACATTGTTCTATTTCTGTAACACCCCAAATTGCCCAAAACTCAAATTTAACATATCCAGCTGCAGAAAAATCACGGTATATACCAAGGTATTAGGTCAATAATTGCAGTTCAAACACTTCTGTCCCAGCGACTTAACAACCTTTGACCCAATACTGACCTCACCTCTCAAAGAAGGGATGTGCTCTTTGGGCTGACGTCACATGCTCTATGTCACTAAGCTGTAAGCCCTTTGTTCTCAAGGGCCACGATTGAACAGGAAAGACAGTTGTTGATTGGAACAATTATATGAAGGAAGTGTGCACTCATGGCCTTCTATGACGTCATTCGAAACAAATAGGAGGTCTAAAAGAAATTGTAGAGATAGATGAGAGGCTTTTTACAAAGCGCAAAAAGTAAGTCGTTTGTATTCTTCCAGAACAATGGATATTTGCGGGACTCTGTAGAGAGACCGACAAGCGTTTCGTCATAAAGGTTCCCAATCAAAATCAGTAACTCTAATGGCTGAAATTTGGAACAACGTTGCAGAAGGAACTACATTTTTCTCAGACTCGTGGAAAAATTACAAAACTGATGAATTTGAAGCAGCAGGATTCCAACACTTTAAAGTAAATCACCAATATAATTTTGTGGATCCTGAAACTAGCACACATACACAAAATGTAGAACGATTGTGAGATTTCGCAGAATGGACAAACGAGAAACACTGCGGTACCACTCGAAAACACTTGGGTTCATGTTTAAACAAATTTATATGGGATGGAGCGTGCACAAGGATAATGACTTGTTTGTTTGCACTTTAAAAGCTATCGATGATTTTTGGCTGCTGAAATGATTTATAATAATATATATGGATAGATTCAAGAAGAATTCAATGTGTAATTGTAAAAAAAAAAATACAGGTTTTTTTATTTTGATTCTTTGTATTATGCTTTTTTATTACATATTATTACATTTACATTTTTTGTTATTATTATTTGATAAATTTAATGTGTTTAGAATGTGTATTTGGGAAATTAGCTGTAGTAAGATTGTTTCAGGATAAAGGAATAATTCATAGCGGTAGACTTTGTTCAAAAAATAATCTGAGTACTCAAACAAAGCTCCTCTATGATGCTATTATATATGTTCTTGCTGTGAAAAATAGGATTGAGAACCAAACATGGTTTAAAGGCTCACATCTTTCTTTCATTAGTGCCCTTTGAAAATATTTTGAAGATCTTGTAAAAGAAATAAAATCAGTGGGGGCAACAAAATTGCGGAAATAGATGTCTCTTCACAAACACAATCTTGAGCGGGTTCTTCCAGAATAACATGTATTCGGTGCTTATACTGCGAAACCAAAGAATGTTTTCTGGTGGCTGTGCCCGATCACTGTGTTACAGCATTGATGACTGCCATTCAGAAAAACCTTGCGGATGGCAGCGTTGTATTTTTAGACTGCTAGAAAAGGGAAAAGGAGGAATTAAGAAATACTGGTTATCAACATTTAACTGTGAATCACAGTTATAATTTTGTGGACCCCGAAACTAGATGCCATACCCAAACTGTGAAGCAATTGTGAGGCAGTGCTAAATGGAGAAAGAAACCTCATCTGGGCAGTGCTCGCCACCATTTAGATTCATATTTAATAGAATTTATGTGGCATGGGTTATATTCAAAAATAAATCCGGACCTGCAGTAGAGGTCACCAAAAACTTTAGCAATTTTTCTATTTATTATAAAAATTTTACATTTACCAAATACTTTTACATAATGTATCTGAAAATAAATAGAGATAAGACAATACAGGCAAAGAAAAAACGAAAATGTTTTTGACGCTTTTTTTTGTAACAGAGACGTTCATTTTACTTTAAGAATTAAAGTTAATGGCCTAAGATTGCAATTGTTTATTACAGTAAAAGTGAAGAAAGTGACAGTTTCACTCGAGCATATGTCAGATTTGAACAATGCTTATGGGATCCCACAAAATTTTCATAAATATTATGAGGTTCCCACACCAGAAAGTTTACGAAACCCTGTTCTAGATCAAAAAGAAAAAAATTACTTCTCTTATTCTTAAGTAATAAAACTATTTCCCCCCCTTTTGAATTGTATTATTTTATATTTTATAACTTTATACTTGGCAACAATCGGTGGCAAAAAAAGAAAGTGGTGCATTTTTAAGTGATGCCACTTTAACAGAATTGTACCCATAAATGACAGAGATATATGTGTAAATGAATTAGCAAAGGAAATTGCCATTCTTGATGTACTGATTTACTAAACGTCCCGGAATTGCACCTCAGAAAAAGTAATAAAGAACTGTTTTAAGCATGCCAGTCATTTAATATCTGATGAAATAGAGGAAGTTGAAGAACTATTAAAAACATCTCTAATATAAATTGGGAGGAATTAGCGCTTGAGTGGGTATTGTTGAAATATTCAAGTTGCAGTATCAATGACAAAAGAAACTGTTTAAGCAGGACAAATCCAAATACATCATGTGATAAGCATTTTGAAGAAGAATAGGATAAAATCGGTGAATTTCCTGCAATTTATGAGATAAGAGATGTTCTATGAGTATTAAGATTAGGGGTACAACATCGATCACATAATTTTTAGAAGCACTATGAATATAAATATTTTATAAATTAACTTTTGTGTAACATTTGAAGACAGTCAAGTATTAATGACATTTTCCTGATTAAAACGCTGTAAAACGAAGCATTTATACATGTGTAATAACACTTAATTTTATCATTCGGTTAACATTATCAAAATAGTCCTGAACAAACATGATCACATTATGTGGCATATACTGTAGCTTTTTTAATAATATCAAAAGCAAGGGTTATTAAATTTTCACATGTATGAGTAATGAAGAAAATATCAATACTTTTCACTGTATATACAGTTCAAGCACATATACAGGTTATTGGTTGAGTCTGGATATCAGATCAATCATCTAGTATCATCTACTGTTTGATTAATTAAAACATTAATGCATTTCTGTGTTTTTCATATGACGGTTACACTGTAATTTTTTAGATACAGCTTAATTGTACAACTTACTTGTATTCAAGAGTAGTTCTTCCATCACCAGTGCACTTTTATAGGTGAATTTCAATTAAAGATTAAATGTTTCAAGCTATCAGTTTCTTGGAATCAATTAAAAAAAATTTGGTTTTATAGCCTCAATTTCATTTTTGGAATGGAAGTTGTTTTCAAAGTTTCATGTTTCAACAGTTGTTCATCAATTGTTTGTTCAACAAATCAATTTTGTTTTGCATTAAAAATTAGCGAAAAGTCAGGCGTAGGAAGATAGGGTGAATGCCGTATCAGTTTGATTCCCCCGCCCCCAAGAAATTCGGCTATTAATCATGCTAAGTGAGAAGATGCACTATTATGGTTAAGTAAGAGTCCCCTGATGCTCAGTTGAAGAATTTCTGGAAGGCATAGTAATGTATCAGTTAGCTTGTCTGCTGTCTCTCTCACTTAAAGGCTTTCAACAGTCTTTTACGTTCAGAAAAATAGTATGGCATGTATTTTTTTTTTATTTTTATTATTATTTTTTTATTGCTTGCTCGTCTTTTCACCAAGATTGGTTTGGGTCACCTTCAAAGACCCATTACTTTACTTTCTGATCATATTGGAATGATAAAAAACATTATATATATTTCATCACAATTTATGATTTTAGAAATAATGCAGTGTGTACTATCATTAAGTAATTTTATGCTTCTTTACTGATTTTATAATGTTCTGTTTTTTGATGTTTTGTTAAATTACGAGGTAATCTATGACAAACTAATTTTTTCTTTATGAAGCAGTTAAATGCAGTTCTTTATGAATAATTTTATGTATGGCTGTAGATCCAGTGTTGATTTTCGTCTGTATCATTTGGTAGGTACAGTGATTAGCATTAATTTTTCTCATATGGCTATTTATTTTTGAGACTACAGCTAATGAAGATCTTCCTGCGTGTTCTTCGTAAAATTCAGTAAACCATCTGATGGAGCTTCATTTCTGTATGCTAATTTTTACCTTCAAAATCGTGCTGCAATTATTCTGTCATGTTAGCTCTTTTCCTTTCTTTCAAAATTTATTTTTATTTAGTATTTATTACTTATGTCACTTTTAGATAAAGGCTTATATCCAGGATACAGTATCTCTATTAATATCATGAAATGAAGTTTTTTCTGTGCTACACAATGATCCTTTGTAGCATAAAAAATATACCTACCTGATGATCTATATTTTAGATTTTCGAGAAGATCGTGTTTTTGCAGATATTTATGTATATCATGCACCATGTGTTTTGAATTTGTTGTATTCATCATTAGATTTATGTGTTAGGTTAAACCTCATGGCAAGTTAACCTGGTAAACAATGATCTTTTCATGGCTTTTTGCCTTGTTCTTCAAGTTAGTTATCCATGTGTGCCTAATCACTTGGAGATGTCCAATTCCTTCAATTCACTTCACTTTTTCTGACTTCATACCACATTCAGCATAGTTAGTTAACAGTCTGTTTATGCATTGAAGCTGCAGTTGAACTTGATAGTTAATTTTATGGCAAAACACCTACATTTTTTTTATTTGAAACATCTACATGTTCATTTTCTTAATTTCTATGAAATTTTTCACTGTTATTTAAATATCTAAGTAAAACATGTTATCTAAATATAACATGTAGGAATATGATAATGTTTTAAAACTGAATTCTTACTTATACTTGAAACAGAAGAGCTAAACAATATGTTCCGTGCTTTTTTTCTTAATGTTTGTGTAGCCAAAAGTAATATGTATAAATTTAGTAAATTTGCAAGTAAGTTATTTTCTCCTAATCTGTTCAGAGTTTAAGAAGCTCACCTGCAATACATTTAGTCCTGTCTTGTTTATTTCTGTTAAAAATAATAATAAAACAAATAAAATATTGTTAACATAGTGAATCAGATTGCGGTCTTAACGACTTGAAGAATTTATGATTAAAAATTCCAAGAAATTGTAAAACACCCAAAAATTTATGAAAAAAGTTAATCCCGTTCCAGTTAAATTAGTAATATAGCATTGGAAATTTTGTTAATTACAACAAAATGCAGATGTTTAAGAATTCCCATTGGGTACATTATGAATTCATTTTAATGCATACCAATTGGATATATTATTAACAAAGATTTAAATTATTATGAAATGCATTTGTTACTTTAAATTACAAACATCAAGTATATTTATTTTAAGTAGTCTTTATAGTAGGCTTTTATAGTTATATCTTAACAGTGCATTTCGGTATAAATTACTGTACTGGGAAACCACGGTTCATGAATTTAATTCATTCATGGGCATTCGTTAGCTGAGAAAATTTTTCTCATAAGAATTAATATAAAGTGAATTAATTTGTTTCTTGACCATTGTGACTGCTTGTATATACAGGAAAATATTTCTATGTATTGTTAAAAAATTCATAAAAAATAGTGTGGAAATCGAACAGAATACTAGTAAATTAGTGAAGAATGAATTACATGTGTAAAGGTGAACAATGATGCTTCGACATAACAACATAAGAGATCGATGGTTTCTACCATTGAACAAGTGCATTGTGTTTGGGTTGCCAGGTTTGAACTATTATTGCCATTGTTGGCAGTATTTACATTTACCTGGCTCTGTGCGGAAGTGCTTCCATCCACTGATTTAAATCATTGATTTTAATTAGTGATTTAAATCAATGGACAAGGAGAGCAGTCAGTCTTCTTATCATGGGCCCTTTGAAAAAGTATATTTGTTGAATTTTCTATTTCCTAAACATTTTATCAAAATTTTCAAAACTTCATCAAAAAATTTGTGTTGCTTTTGAAGTTCGTTAAAAATTTTAAAGATATTTAAAACATTAAAATTAAACAACAGATTTAACATGCACATTTGATTGACTATTTGTATTCAGAATTTCTAGTTAGTAATGTTCCCATTAAAATATCATCATTGTCATAATTTTATTATAGTGGCTATATAGGAAAAGTGTTAATAATGCTCACATGTATAATAAGTGTATGGAGTCTAATTCCTGTTTTGAAAAAACTGTTAATTTTTTCAATATTTCACTCTTTTTCATTACAACTAAATTGTGTATGCATTCATTACAATTAGCATATACAAACTTAATATTGAGTAATTTGGACTATTGTGATTTTTGTTGTGTATATTTTGTAAGTGCATGCGTTAGTTTTTTATACAAATCATTGTACTTAAAACTGAGCGTGGGGTCTGCATTAATTTCTCTATTACATAAATTGTAAAATCTTTCAGCTGTTTGCTTACCTTAATGTTGAACATCATGTATAATTTCTTCATACATTCTCCAAAGTTTTTATAATTACATACAAGTCTTTTGATAAACTTGATAAATGTAATTCTATTAATAATAAATTTTATTATTTAGTCATGATATTGAAAGACGATAGGGGGTGGCCAACACTTGGAATACACGTTTCACACAACATTTGATTGATTGATTGTTCTGCAACCATCTCTGCTCGAATTATGGCTATGAGAGAACTGATTGATGGTGACTGTGGGGTAACCAACCCCCTCTTGAAGATTGCCGGCCATTTTACCCAAAGCAAGGGTCCTCAGGTATGGTTAAATGAAATTTTTTTACATTAAATCTTCTTTGAAATATGTTAGGAATGATGAAATTATGTAACAAGTTAAATTTCACAATGGGTTTAAACTGTGGGTGTCAGTTAAAGCATAGGTTTTAACTGACATTCAGTAATAAGTTCCCAACAACCTGTTGGTGTCTTTTAGCAGTGAACCATGGTTTTTAGCATCAACTTTTTTTTTTTTTTCAGTGGATATTGTTTAGTAATCGCATTCAAAATTGCATCAAATTACCACACTTTGTCTCTGCCTCTGTATGAACTTTGTTAAATAAGAAGCAAGTGACTTTTCTTGAACTAATTTAGTTAAGAAATTATTAATTTTAAAATTTAGTTAAATGAACTAATTAGTTAGCTCTTAGTTTAAGGCTTTATTGACAAATATTAACATTTAATTTCCATCGAATACCTTCAATTATGTACAGTGTCATTGTGTAACAATTAGAATTCTCATGATTATTTGGCAGAATACCATATACTTGAAAATAGATTAATGCTTGTAGTTCATTTCTTGGCAAATCTTTTAAATGCGTGATAGAAAATGCGGTAAAAGTCAACATGAGGCATGCAAACATTATCCTGATAACTTTCTATAGAGGAAGGTGATCCGATGCAGGTAGCTGTGCTGTAATTGGTGTGAAGTTGATGTTGAAATAAAGAAACCTTCCTTACTATCCTCTAAACTCCCAAATATTAACAGGAGGAGGGGCATTGCATGTTTTCAAAATAATTGGAAACATTTAGGATTCCTGCAGTGTTCACAGAAGATCAGAGTCATGGTATAATTGGTGGTGTATCACAGGTTCTGACTGATATCCAAGTATGAGTTTTCCCATTGAATTCTTATCTTTAAATTAAAAGACATTTTCATTTGTTTCTTTTCAAAGTCTTGTAGAATTTGTTTGTGATGAATAACACATAATTACTTCAATCTGCTTTATGATAATTACTGTAATATTTTTTACTTAACAACTGATTATATTTTAACAATAACATTTTATAATTTTTATTATTTAATATTGAGACTGGAGTGGCAACGCCATATTTGTTTCGTGCAACCATTGCTGAGCAACTAAAGAAATGTTTTAAAAAGATTGTAAGTTCTGAAAGTTTTACGAGACGTTAATGTATGAAAAATTGATAGAGGAAGAAACTGTAATAATAAGCTGAAGTGTAAAACTGTAACATTTAGAAACTGTATTTAAATTATCTATCTTCGTGAATTGAGAATTAAGTTTATGATTTACTAAGAAGTTCATCTGTTATTTCGGTAAAAACTGCAAAATACGTTACAGTCTTATTAAATTGGAGGTTCTGCCGAGATACTGGAAATTAGGAGGACAATTATTAATTTCGTTGGTGCTGGTCTCCTAATCCCAGAAAATTGCTCAAATTTTGAGAACAAGTTTGCTAGTAGCAATTGCCAAGTTTGTTTATTTCAAGGAGAAACGGATGTTTGCCATTTTAAAGCCAGGTTTTGAAGAGGATCATTCAAAGGTCACCTTTTCTGTTTATGTAACTTGCGTCTTGGCAAAGAATTGTCAGAACTGGATATTGCTGATCTCCGAAGATAAGATTAGTTTATTTAATTTTAGTATTTAATTTCAGAATTACATTTAAATGGCATAAGTTTTTGTTTAAAATAACTGACACTAAAAATACTCAGCCTAAATTTAGAACTAATATTTGGTGTAAAGAAGTATTTAAAAAATTATTAATTAGTCTTTACTGTTATTTGTATTGAATTTTTATGTTGATAATTAATATGTGTAAGCCATCCCACCATTTATATATAAAAAAAAAGAACTGCTAACTGTGGTTTTGAATTTGTTGCCAAGCAGGTGCGTGGAAATAAGTAGTAACGTCAAACTGATATAGTGTGATTTTATTGTACTGCCAAACTGGCAAAAGTCTTTTCTTAGTTCTAGCCATTCAGGTGTGTGCTAGATAGTAACATCATCCCGACGTATTACAGCTAAATTAAATTGCCAAACTGGCAAAAAATTGTTTTTGTTATCGCCAACACGGTGTAGAGATACAGAGTAAACTCGTCAAACTGATGTGGGAAAAATTCCATTGCATTGCCTAACTGGCAAAAGTTTTTCTATAGTTATCACTAACGAGGCTTGTGAATAGTGAGTTAAAATGTCAAACCGGCGTAGTGTTATTTTATTTTGTGCCAAACTGAAAAAATTGTTTAAATAACTCTCTCCATTTGGTTAGAGTGAATTTTATATTTGACAAGTCTTGCCAAAAGTTATATATTTTTAAGATTCAGTTTTAAAAGAAAGCCTGTTAAAGGTAAATTGTTCAACATGTCATTCTTAGCTAGGAGTAGAAAACAGGATTTAAAAGTACTGGCAGAAGAGTTAGGTTAACCGTGAGACCTGAATTTAAGATTGCTCAGTTGCATAAATTGATTACTGAAAGTCCCGGTTATGATGAGGAATTTACTCGAGAACTACTGGCTGCAATTGGAGAAGAAAGAGAAAGAAAGGAAGAATGCGAAAGAGAAGAAAGGGAAAAAGAACGCAAAAGGGAAGAAAGAGAAAAAGAACACGAAAGAGAAGAAAGAAAAAGAAAAGAAGAATGCGAAAGAGAAGAAGGGAAAAAGAACGCGAAAGAGAAAAGCGGATTAGAGCTTTTGAGGTACAGAAACTTCAATTGGAAGCAATGGCTGCTAGAGCACAGCCGGTAGAAACTACGCAGCTACCTGAGCAGCCTTTAAAAATTGAAATATGACTATGTCATGCTTCGTTTTAACCCTAAAGAAGATGAAGTAAGTTTATTTCTGGTGTTATTTGAGCGTCAAGCTAAAATAATGAATATACCCCCTGAAAATCAAGTGACTCAACTTATTTCGTTGCTACCTCCTGATATTGTTCAACTTATTGCTAGAGAACCAGAAGAGGACGTGAAAAAGTATGAATATGTAAAAACTTTACTCTTACAACGATTTAAATTGAGTGCTGAAAAATTTCGACAACTATTTAATAAACACCAAAAATCTACTGAAAGTGCTTGGTATGATTTCTACTATAAATTAAAAAATTATTTAGAAGGATGGCTTAACGGATTAAACATTAAAACTTTTGAACAGCTAAAAGATCTCATGCTGGTTGATCAAAATAAAAAGCGTACTTCTCCTGATTTCAAAGAACATTTTATGGATGAATGGACTATAATCATTTCGCCTACTGAGATGGTTAAGAAAATTGAAGATTTCGAAGATGTGAGAAAAACAATAAAACCAAAATTTTCTGCCAATCATACTGAGAGGATTAACAAAGGATCATTTAAACCACGTTACGAAAATTTTGGGAAAAAAATAGAGCATGCGCCTCATTTTAAGCATTCTGATAAATGGGATGATTCAAATTACCAGAAAGATCACCGACAAAGAAGTCAGTTCCTAAACAAAAACCAAGAAAATTTATACGACAAAAGATATCGGCCACGTTGTTTTGAGTGTGGGTCATACAAACATTTTAAGCCTCAATGTCCTCACTTAAAACCAAATGAAAAGATAAATTGCGTATTTTTGAATGATGATTTGTTAGAGACATATACAATTAACGGTTTAGTTAATGGGTATGAAATACCTATTCTTCGAGATACAGGAGCCACAGTAGATGTTATTTCGTGAAAATACATAGACAATGCAAAAATGACTGGAGAACATGTATGGGTACAATATCTTTTAAATGACCATTTAGTGTGTCTACATCGTTAGCGGAAGTTGAAATTAATTGTGAACTTGGTTGTACAAAGACAAAGGCAGCTGTTGTTACGAATGATCCTGGCAGATATGTATTTTGTAACAAAAGTGCTCAATTGTTCAAAGATAAACCATTCTTTAATTTAGAAAAGGTAAATGTGGTTTTAACGCGATATCAAGTAAAAAGATCTTGTGAAGAGGATCGAGGTAGAGAAACTGAAATGGAGAAAGTAGAAGAATGTCATTTATTGAGATTGACGAAGATATTTTACCGCAAGCTGATGAGGAAGATAATGAAATTAAGAAAGTAATTAATGTTAATTCTAAGGAATTAATTGGACCTCAGCATCAAGGCAGATATCTAGCCTCATTTCTGAGAGAAGCTGAAAATGAAAATTCTAGCAAGAAAAATGATTTCAAAGTAAAAGAAACGAAGAAAATTTCTGAAAAGAAAGAAAAAAATAATATCATGAGTATGTTTTCAAACCAAACAGAGAAATATGCATCAAATTTAAACAAGAAATCTCCCGTTGCAGCCTCTTTTGCTGAACAAGAAACAACTCTTGCATATGGTGTTATGCGTATTAATGAGCCATATAAGGATGCAGTATTAAAAGTTAACAAAAGTGTATCTAAATCATTTCAAAAAAGAAAATCATTTGAAAGGGAATTGAATGGATTTTCGAAACAGATGGAAAACAATGATTCAGAAGATGAGTCTCAACCACAGGCAAAAAAACATCGTCACATTTGTGTATTTGAAGAATCAGAATCTGATAGTGAATCTGAAGAAACACAAGATAAAACTCCAAGAAGTATTCTTATACCTGAAGATCCTACCACTGTAATCATACAAGAGTGTGAGGATAGCGAAGATCCAATTCCTCATACTCCTTCTGATACACCCGAAGGCAAAAGGGAAATTTTGAAAACAGTTAAAAAGATATCAAGATGAAGGTTTCTTTGCTACTAAAAATGAAAAAGAACTCTTTTCTGCATCCGAATATGAAGAAGAAACACTGAAAGCAAAAACAAAAGAGTTAATTTCTGGAGAAACTGAGAAAGGGTACTCGACCACAAAAAACGAGTACGCCGCCATAAAATTCTCTGTAAAGAAAGAGCAATATTATTAAGATGGGCATACTAAATTCCTCATCATGACCGATCATAATCCCTTAGTTTGGCTAAAAAATAATGTGAGTCTAAATCCGCGACTTATGAGATGTGCACTGGTATTACAACCTTACAATTACACTATCGTTCATCGAAGTGGTAAAACCCATAAAAATGTAGACGCATTAAGTCGTACTCCCTGGCCTGATTAAAGTTTTTTTTTTGCATTTAGATAAAAATTGTTTTTGTTCTATCCTCTCCTTCTGACTATATTATTATGTTATATGTTGTATTTCAGTTATGTTTGTGTTGATAGTGTGTTGTTTAAAAAAAAAAAAAAGTAAACTTTAATTTATAAAAATATCAATTAAAGTTTACCTGGAGGGGATAGTGGTTGTAATATTTTTTTTAACAGCTGATTATATTTTAATAATAGCATTTTATAATTTTTATTATTTAATATTGATACTGGAGTGGCAAAGCCATATTTGTTTCGTGCAACCGTTGCTGAGCAACTAGAGAAACGTTTTAAAAAGATTGTAAGTTCTGAAAGTTTTACGAGGAGTTAATGTATGAAAAATTGATAGAGGAAGAAACTGTAATAATAAGTTGGAGTGTAAAACTGTAACGTTTAGAAACTGTATTTAAATTATCTATCTTCGTGAATTGAGAATTAAGTTTATGATTTACTAAGAAGTTCATCTGTTATTTCGGTAAAAACTGCAAAGTACGTTACACTACATGCTCATATCATTCCCCTTAATTGCTTGTTGATTTTTGAGATATCAGAAATGTTTGATTAATTTACTAAATCTAAAAGTATGGAAATATAATGTATGTGAAATCGTGTCTTTTATAGAATTTTATTTCGGAAATAAAGTGTTTCGCCTTTTTAGTATTCTTGTGAAAATGTGAGTATAACAGAATAAGAAATGATAGAAATATAGGCCATTGGCAAGGTCAGATGGTGTACTGTGCTTATCAATTTTAATTTACCTAAAACTTCTTTCTAAATTTGAATAAAACAGATAAACAGCTGAATAAAAAAAATATATATAGAAATATTTTTTAATTGGGATTTTAGTAAAGCAGAGTAAAATAAGCAAAGAATGAGCTACCAGAAAATTTTTCCTGTTTAAAAGTAAAATCATGGAGCTTTTAATAGTGGTAGATTTTAAATTAGAATTGTCAGAGAAATTCAAATCGATTAATAACTCACTTAAAATGATCCTTTAAAGAATAGTATGAAAAGAATTATTAAGTAGTCAATGTACTGAATGCTGCAGGAAAGTCCCCAAAATGTAATAAATAAAATAGTAGTCTATTAAAAATTTTTATTATATGTTTGACACATCATAACCTCTCAGGCCAAGTGCTAAAGTAGCTGAACACTTATAGTTCCGTTGGGGTTTTTGTGGTTTTTCCTATGTGTAATGTAGATAGCATCACTCTCTATAATCAGATAATGTGTGAGTTGTTTTGCCTTAACATGTTAAATGTCCAGTCTGTTTTACATGCTGTTTCATTCATGCCACGATCAGCCATAAAGTGGGCAACTCCGTGTCGCTTGCCAGTAGGCGAGTCACAGTATAAACACATGAGTTGGGTAACATAGCCTGGCTTGAGGAATAGGGCTTGATTTCATACGTTTTCCTCTTCATTTGCAGATGAGCAGTGCATAAATCTGTTGGATTGAAAAAATATTGTATCAGCTCCTTTTAAAGATAACTTTTCTAATTACTGTAACTTTAAACAATATAAGCTAAAAAATAAATTTTTTTTTGTGCTCGGAATATTTCTATTTATAAATCACAAAGCATTATAAATTAAATGATTGTTTTTCACACTTTAAATTTTATTTTAATTCTTTAATCCATAAGCACATATTAGAATAATTTATGCTTATTTAACTGGAGTAGTCATTGAAATGGCTTTCTATCACTGCAAATACTCTAGAACAGTGGTCTCAAACTCGGTACCGGTCTGTGGATCAAATGATACTGGGCTGCCCATTTCATTGAAACTGAATTTAAATTCCTAGGTTTATACCGCAAATTAAAAACATCTATGTTTCATTAAAATTAAACTGGGCATAAGCAACACATTAAATTAAAACTGGACATACGCAACACACTTTGGGTATCATTGTCTACGATAAAACCCAGATGGAACTGTCTCATTGCAAAGAAACAAGCTTAGGGTTCTCATTGATTTAACTTTCTAGTAAGTTAAAATGTTAAATCACTTTATTTTTTGGTGTAACTATATTTTATTTTGAAGGCATGTATAGAAATAATTAAAATTAGTAAATCAAAATAATCTATAATATAAACAATCAACTCCCCCCTCCCCTGAGTGGGGCGCTGTAGAATTATCAAATGTTGACCGGTCTGTAGTGATAAAAAGGTTGGGGAACACTGCTTTAGAATACAAGATAAAAAAAATTTATATTGTGAAAATGTATTTTAAAAATTCTCAGAATTATCTTTTTTCCTTAGTTTCGCCCTTTTCTTTTTTTTTTTTCTTCCTTCTTGAATCCCAGATTTTGATAGTGGATGAGTATTATTCGGCTATGTGTAATTTTGGTAGGGAAATGAAAAATAAAGATTTTGCCGTGAATTTTAAAAACAAGTGTAACCATTCTGTTCATATTTTATCATAACTGCTTTACTGATTTAATGGTGATTTATGACATTTAACTTCTTTGCAATCCAATCTGATCATTTTGTAAGACTCCGACTGAAAAAAACCATTTACTATTTTAAAATAGATTTTGATTTTTACTACCTTTGGTACTCCTAACATTATCTTGCTGATGACTCAGTAACTGCTTATTCCATTTGAAATATTGGGGTTTTCACAAAAGTTTTCCGCCACCACTAATATTGTGTGCACAAACAGTTCGTGTTAGTGTGTTTAATCATATTTTGCCAAATGATTTTTGGCATGGAAGAAAGAGACTTTAGAACAATGTGTTATGAAATTTGTAAAAAGAATATTATTAAGACAAGGTATCTTAAAATGAAACTATCACGGTACAAGATTTGAACTGTCATTTATTTTTAGTTCCATTGCAAAAAGTCAGCTACAAAATGCCACCAAATCATGTGTACAGGTTTAGGTACTAATGTTGTATCATGTGACTGTGAAGGTTTGATATTGAAAGTTCAAAAACAAAGGTTCTGACATTCAAGAAGCAAAGTGCTCTGGGCAGCCTATTGATGTTCATGAGGCTGACCTGTGAGAACTTGTGGAAGAATATCAATATGCAACCACTTAAGAGTTTGTTAAGGAGGTAGACAGTAGTTCCATGTCTGTTAGTTGTGCTATGTATCTGATGTACAAGCTCAATCGCAGGGTGCCACATGAGCTGACTTAAGCAGATAAGGACCAATATGTTCGGGCCAGCACAAATCTGCTCGAATATCAATGCAAGGACAAAATTCTGCACCAAATCGTCACTTGTGAGGAAATGTGAATTTACTTCAACAACACAGGCCAAAAAGAAGGTTGGTCTGCACCCGGACCCCGTGAGCCCGCCCAGTAATGTAGCAAAGAGCAATTTGACTTAACAAAATGATCATGCTTTGTATCTGGTGGGATTGCTGTGATATTATCCACAAAGAGTATCTGGAAAAAGTTAAAACTTTCGACAGTAAGGTCTATGGTGAGATGCTAGTCCGTGTTGACTAATAAGGAAAAATATCACCGAGTTCTGGCACAAAAAGGTAATGTTCCATAAAGATAATGCAAGGCCACATGTGTTTGCATTCACTGGCTGGACTCTGTATGGACTTGAATAGGATCTTTTGCTGTAACCACCATATAGCCCAGACATTGCTCCTTTGGACTTCTTTTTTCACACCTGCAGCTACATTTTGCTGGAGCTATCTTCCATTCTGCACAGGACGTTGAACTGAATTTGGACTCATGACCATCAAGTTTCTGGGCTTTGAAAAACTACCGAAATGTTGGCAAAAAACTCTAGATTTGGGTGGTGATTATTATCTGCTTTAAAGGTACTTACTGGTTTCATGTTTTTTTTTCAACTTTATTAAGAAATTTTTTTGATGGAAAACTTTCATTATAACCAGATAATTTAGTCATTCAGTATCTTTCTTAGAAAAATCTAATTTTTTCGTTGTTGTATAAAATTTTTGTGACTGAAAATGATGGTGAATTCTTGAGCAAGCAAATGGCACTTAGTTCTTGCTATACAAAGTAGGAATGCCATTTAGAGAAAGAATGTGGTTTTTATAATTTCTGATCTGTTGTCTGATTGATATTACATACCCCTAAAATTCTTTTTACTGCAGAAAGCATAAGTTCATTTATAATAAGTTTAATAACTGAGTCAGCTTACCCTGCATTTTATCTGATTCTCAGTTTTAGTTTTTTGGTCCTTAAAAGTCCTTAATTTCATTTAAAATCTGACGAAGGTCCTTAATTTAATTTCTGCCCATTTTTTAAACACTGCCATTTTGAGTGTGAATTAAAATTTTGGCAGCGTATTTTTTGGCGATGCATTGATAGATATGTATTTTATGAGTTAACATTTGAATTCTTTCCTACTTAAATGGCGGGTGCTCAAGTTTTAGGCACGAGGCCATGACTCAATGAAACATAAACATTTCAAAATAATTTTTCTTTTTTGTGAATGAAGCATTCATGAAATATCACATCAAAAACAATTCTTTCTGTTTTTGAATATGAATTGTTTTATTATCCTGCACTAAATTTGGTGACTTGTCAACAGCTGTATGCAAAATGTTTTATTCAGAGATTTGCGAAATTTTTAAGATTTTTTTTTTTACATACATTTTACTCATCTTCCATTGATAAATATCATAACAACTTTGATTGACTATCATACTTTTATTTTCTCTTGTCGTAATTTAAAGTGACATTAATTTCCATTTTCGTGACTTTGGGATATTTTGATTCTGGAAAATAAACAAAGTAATGAATGTTATGGATCACAGTTTCTGAAATGCTTCTTAGAAAAAGAAAAAATGAGCTACTCTATTTCTTTTATTCTGACACCAGTTAAAATTGAAGGTAAAATGAGAAGAAAACAATGCTACGATAACAGGTCTAATATCGAGGCTCGAGAATTCAACATTTGAAATATTATCATACTTTTTTTTTTTCTGTATTTTGCATTTTTTTTCAGTGCAATGGGCTACATAATTTGGAAATTACACAATGATGAAGAGCCTGCCATAAGATCCGTTCAGAACAAAGGAATAATTCATAGCAATTGACTTTGTTCTCAAAATCATTTGATGGAGTTAACTTTTGACTCGAACAAAGCTCCTGTATGGCGTTGTTTCTTACATTCTTGCTGTGAAAAAAAAGGGGGGACAAAAACATGATTTGAAGTCTCACATCTTTCTTTCCTCAATGACATTTTTTATAAATCTGTGGTGCCAGGAATTCTCATTGTGGCAGATCACACAGAGATGAGAAAAATCGTGTGTGTAGTCCCCGCAAGTCACTGTTTTCAAGCTTTTTTGATCTGCCAGACAACATAGTCTGACATCGCAGACGTAATAATTTGTTCCAGTTGACAGTGCTAGAGACATAACTTCACGACGAGTGTCAAGAGATTTTAGCATTCTGCACTGTGTCCACCATCAAAGCCCCTTGATTTCAGGAGGGCTGATGACTCAGTGATCTTTTTTTCTCCGATATTTTTCCAGTTATAATGAATCTGAGGATGTAAAAAGCAACCGAAAAATTAAGGAGGATTGGCTAATTCAGTTTGAAAATTCAGATTTTTACTAGCCAAACAACACGCCAGAATGTTCTTGATTAGAGAGACCCACATAAGCAAGTTTCTCACGTCATGAGAACTATACTTCACTTTCTGTTCTCTGCTATCAACAAACATCTAAACATCTGTTCTATGCTATCCATGAATTATATATATATTTGTAAAGAGCTTTTCGTAATAAATTTGTTTGTTTTTGAGTTCAAAATGCAGTAAGTATCACACAACCTCAGAAATGTACTAATCATTATATAGAGTCAGAAGTGCTACTTCCCTCCAAGTACCCAGAACCGCAATTGAATGTTGCCAACTTTTGTTAGAAATCAGCCATAATACAACAGTTGATTGAAATAACTGAGGAAGGTGTGTGCAAATAGTTTGATGTCTCATAAAAGAAATAAAATTGGAAGAGCCAAGAAAATTATACAAACAGATGAAAGGTCTTCGCAAACTGAAAAACGAATGTTGGATGTGTTCTTTTGGAATAATGGGTGTTCGGGGCTTTATGCCAGGAAAGCAAAGAATGTTTTCTCTTTGCTGTTCCCAATTGTTATGCTACAACATTGATGAATTCCATTCAGGAAAACTTTGTAGGTGGCAGCATTATATTTTCAGACTGCTGGAAAGGATATAAGAAAGAGGAATTAAAAAATGCAGGGTATGAACATTTCACTGTGAATTTTAATTTTGTAGACCTCGAAACCAGATGCCATACCCGCAAGTGTGAAACAATTTTGGGGCAGTGCTAAATGGAGAAATAAACGTCAGCGCGGCACTGGTTGTCACCATTTAGAGTCATATTTGATGGAATTTATGTGGTGTGGGTTATATTCAAAAACTGAAATTTTTTCTATAATATTGAATGATATAATTTTATGCCTCCTGGGTTTAGATTGAATTTCCTTTTATTTTTTATTTATGTACAAAATATTTTTTATGCCAACTGTTTGAATTTTGTTTTTTTATTTTTTATTTGTGTAGAACATTCTAGATTAAAAAATTGAAAAATTTACTTTCAGAATTATGAAATAAAAACAATTGCTTTTTACAGAAGTTATTTTTTTAGTCTTTTGAACTTTTATTATTATTTCATAATTTTAAACTTGGCAACAGTTGGAAAAAAAGCTTTTAGTTGATGCTGCTCTAATATTACCCAAAAATGCTACTGTTATTTACTAAAAATTAATTTCATTTGTTTTCTGTTATATTTTGTCATGATAAGATTTTTTCCCTATGTAATTGTGTGAGAATATTTAAATGAGTATCAGTTTTTTCTCGAATTCACTTTACACTTCTCTTTTCTGAATTCCCCCCCTTTTTTTTAAAAAAAAATTCTGCCTTTTTATTCTTGCAGAGTTGGGAGAGATAATTTTTATTTTGAATTTTAGATCTTGAACATCAGATCTAAAGGCAAGATTTATAGATTATTATTTTGAAGGCAGTATTTATAGACCTACAATTTCCCAAAAAATGTGACGAAATTTGAAAAATGTCTTAATGGTATTAACACACAATAAACGTGTTTTGTAGAAAATTCGTGATGAATTTCTCATCTTTTGGAGAATTTTTGGAAGAAGAGTGAAAACAAAATTATTTGAATTTTCTCATTTTGGTCCCAAAAGTCTTTCTCTTAACATGTTTATCTTCCCTTTATTTTATTATCTTTCCGCTAGACACAAGCATTGAAGCAGTCAATGAAAATAAAAAATTGAAAACCAACAATTTATTAAAAGATTTATGATGTATGTCTCATGAGGTATGTCAGTGTACTAGACGTACCTCAGTGCCTGTCATTTTATTGCTCGGTGCTTCATTAAATTTTAAGATTCCACCACAATGACTCTGGCACCAATCTTGACTTTATACTGTTTCATATTTATTCCCAATACTCATATTTTGAAGAAATAAAATTAAGAGTTTTTTCTATACATTTTAAGTGCAAGCAGTTCTTTAGAATAACAGAAATGTTTAATTATGAAAATTCTAAAATGAAGAAGAAATTCATTGAAAAAGAAATTAATTTTTAAAAAGAGAAAATTATTCTTCAAAGGTGCATTGTTGAAACATTAACAAATTATGAGATGAAGCAGAGACAAGTAGGAATATTGATGTGTTTGTTGAAATAAATAAACCTAAACTAGACATACTTTATATCATTGAATCAATGTCATAAATAACAACTGTTATAAACTATTCTTAGTGCATTTCTAATGGATATTTTTTAGAGGGGGCACAAATTGGTAACCATGTAAATCTATTATTACTAAGGGATCTAATTATTAGCCCAAAGGGCAGTTAATTTTGTTTTGGCATTTTGTGGCATTTTACTATAAACTTTTCACTTTTCAAATTTTTGCCACCGTATATTATCGTCCTAAAGAAATTAAATAATGAAGAATCTGCATAAATGTACGTATGTTTCTCAATTGTGATAAAACAAAGGTACTTAGAGCCATCAAATTTTGAATAACGTACATCTCCTCCCAAATATGGGCATTGAATATGGGCATAATTCCAAATTTGGAATTATTTATTTACAAATTATTTCCAAATTTGGAATTATTTATATTACCTATATCATATTTTGTAAAGCATTTATGAGTTTTTGATTAAGAAACTCACGATTTCAAAGTGAGTAATGGCAGCACTGTATGGGAGGGGTGTGGAAATTTTATCTCCAGCGCACAAGACTTGTATCGGAAATTCTAAAGGTATGCTCTTTTTAAATTATTTTGAATTGCTGTTGAAATGAATTTTATGGTAAGTGTGAAGAACATGATATTTAATAAATAAAGGTAACACACAAAACATTAGAAAAAAATGCCCTTTTGGGTGTAATATAAAATCTAAAAACTTTTGTATTTGTTTCAGATTCAGTTTACTATTTCATTATTATGTAATTTAATTATTTGTAACTAACTGCTCATCCTTAAAAGTTACCTTTTCATGTTAAGTTGAGTTATCTGCTTTCCTTAATCCTTATTGTGGAAGCAAGATACAGCATAAAAATGTAAAATTGATATAAAACACCAGATACGATAGGATGTTATCTGGTGTTTCAGCGGCATATTGGAACTTTTGGGTTACAACTCCAGCACATCTACAAGAAACTACGACACCAACTGGCTCAGGCAAAGTAGAACTAACTATCAACGTTTACCGACTATACAAGAGCTGGCATTTTGTCTGTTCTGATCAATGGCTCTGTGTCTCTTAAGCAAGTAGTAGTAGGTTTTCAAAGGAGTTATACAGAAACTTACAAAAAATATCTATTGTAATTTTTTTCGCCTGTATTAATGGTTATTCAAAGTGAGAGTCAGATTTTTAATTGAAATTTGAGATAGGCATGCAAATGTATGGAGAAGTCTATTGTTAATTTTAATAGGTAGCTACATTTTTAATTTAAAATTTGCCGTGAAAATATTAATGAAGTGATTGTTATTGACTTGCCATGAAGGGACTGTTATTGTAGATTTTACTCTTTAGTTAAGCATCTATCATATATTATGAAATGTATTAAAATTTAATTTATTTTTTTTTTTTCAAAAAAAAAAAAAGGATCAGTTAATTCTGATAAATTTTATGTGAGCTGATTTTATTCTACAAGATTTTCCAGTGAAATATATGAAATAATGTAAAAGTTTTGTGTATCAAATCTGTTGTTATATTATGCTTTTTCAAAAGAAATCTACTTTTTTGTGTGTCTGTATCATACGCACATATATATTACTTGAGCTTCAAAAATTTTTTATTGATAGTAATTTTCTACTTGAGCTTCAAAAAATTTTTATTGATAGTAATTTTCTATCGAAATTTCAGGCTGGGCAACCTTCAAGTGCTTCTGCTTCAGATCAGGTAAGTTTGTTATAATTTAAATTTCTCAATAAAAAGTGAGTAATATATTAAACAAAAATGTGGAGCGAAAGATGCAGTTTCAAAAATAATTTTGAAGTGTTATGTGATGTAAGGATAAGTTAAACTAAGATATGAAATTGTAGAATCGACTTGAGATATGAAATTGTAAATTACATTTAATACAAAAATTTGAAATTGTGAAGAATTGAATACGAGATTTTCTTGTGGCGTCTGTATGTGTGTATATATGTATCTCGCATAACTAAAAAATGAGTAGCCTCAGAACATTGAAATTTTGTATATAGGATTGCTATAATATGTAGCTATACACCTCCCTTTTTGGTTGCAGTTGGCCATACCAAAAGTATATAAACTTCCCACAAACTGAGAACAAAATTAATTGAATGAGAAATATATCTCTAATGAAATTTGAAGAAATGAGTTAAAATGAAATGCAAAAAAATGTGCGTATAATTTAATATTCTGTACAAGGAAGTCATGGGGTGTACACATCAGATTTTTTCTTATTTTACGAATTTTCGGGAATAAATTTAGGAAATTATAATTAATTAGAAATAGTAAATAGAACATATTTTGTGTTGAAAGCAGCAATCGTGTACAGTAAACGCTTGCCGAACATCGGGGTTATGTTGAGGTAACACATTGCCCATATGGCAAAATCATATTCCACAAAGTTAACTTTCTGTGGGAAAAAAGGGCTAACAGAATAAGAAATCAGATTGCTATCAGATTAGCAGATTAAAAAAGTATACATAATTTATAGAAACCTAAATATTATTATAATTAAAAGAGGAAATGAAACATGTTAGTTGAAAGAATTTCTGTTACTGCGTAGAAAGTATGCCCTTCATGCAGTTATTTTTTTAAACAGCTGATGATTTTTGCTTTTCTGATGTAACTCATTAAATGTTTCGGGGTAAGGAGTACAACATTTTTCAAGAGTGTTGTTCTTTCTTCATTTGTGTCGATCTTTATTACAAAATTGGACAGTTCCTGTGCCTTTTTTAACAATTTTTAACTTCTTCACTATCATGTATTTTCTTCTTAACTATCGCTGCTTTCGTCATCATCATTGTCGACTAATTTCCCTTTAAAATTCTCTTTAATTTCTCCTTCTTCCCTATCTGAAAACTTTGCAATGTTTATTCCTTTTTTAATTTGTATGATTTCTTGGGCTTCATTTGGAACGGATGGAAATCTTTTACAATTGCTGACAGCTTCTGGCCAGCAAGCATTCATTGTTGATGAATTCGTTTGTTCCCATGCAAGTTTAATCATTTCTATGCAGTGTCATATGTTGAATTGCTTCCAAATGGCATTAGAGTTTCATGCTTGCTTCGTCTATAGTTTCATGTTCAGAGATGTAAGCATGCCTGACATAATAGGCTTTGAATATTCTTATGGTTCCTTGATTCAATTAAGGAAGTGGTGTTCAGTGAAAGGAATAAAACCATTTGGATGCCATATTGTGAAGGCTTCAACACCATATCCTGGAGCATTATCAAGAATTAGAAGAATTTTAAGCTTTTCTAAGTATTTGACTTTAATAAATGAATTTTCAAATTAGTCATTAAAGAGAGCAATCACAATGCGGCCGATGCTGTGCAGCATACCGCATGTAATTGATATTCTCTCATTGGACAAATTTAATGGAGACAAAGAAAAAATGCATATGCTTTAATTGCATTCCCACGTCCACATTTGGCAAGGGTTTGCCATGTTATAGAGGAATAATATGATGAGATTTTACTGATCGTTTAAGACCTTGAAAGGCGTCAGGTTTTTTAGAAATGAGTTTTGGTTTTTAAAGTCCTCAGTTTTGCATGAAACTTTCAAACTGTGCGTAATTTTTCTCATCTGACCTTTCTGTCCTTTTTTTATGAGTGCCATCCTACATGTTAATTAATATTTTGATTAAATATGAAACTCAAACCATGTGGCTGATAATGGAGGCATTTCAAATTGCCATGTAAACCAAAATTATCCTAATAATCTGTTGGCCAACCTGAAAACAAATTTTTGGGGTGCTCGAGTAGTTGTTCATCCAGGCTTTTGAAAACAATTGTTATCAAGAAAGCTGTTAATTTATATGAGGGAAAAAAATTATGGATATGCTTTAATGTATATGTGACTTACAAGGAGGTCAGAGTTCTACTGCGACCTGTACTGTACCATGACTGGGGACATTCTGCAGTCTGGCATAATGAGACACAAATAATGAGTTTCTTGCATACAGTCCTCTTTTATGCAGTCTCTCACTCATAGTATATCTGGATAGTTTAGTTCCAGTAGCTGCAGTGGACTTCTTTGCTATTAGGGCTGACGTCATTTGTGTATTTCTTTTAGAATCATTTCCAAATAATGATCCTGAGAGTATGTTATGGCATGTTTTCGATCTTTACCTAATAGTCTGCATACATCACCAGTGTCTTTAAACTGTTTCTAGATTCATAGCATGACACTTTTAACTATTTTTATGCTCTCAGAGATCCATGTTGGTATTTGACTAGCTTCTGTTTTCTGAATTATGCACCATTTCTCCCATTCTGTCTTGTGCCTTCTTAACAACACGTGTAACCTTCCATATATGAAAATTTTATCCTAACTACTAATAAAGTTCCTGAAATTAGAATTTGAAACAGCATTCGTTTTCACGCATAACGAAAGAACGAGGCAAAAAAGTTGCATATTTTGTGTACTCAAGGAGAATCCCTTTGGACTGTGCGATAGCATTGACCTTAGCTACTAACCAACCACTTTTCATTGAACTTAATTTAATATTTAACACAAAACTCTTTTTTTATAGTTTGCGTTAATTTTTCTTCTAGCATATTTAGGCAACTCTTTTATGTTGCAGCAATTCAAAGTAACTGCTATGTATGCATTAGTGTAAAGTGAAAATAAATTGTATGATTTGTAACAAATTATAATGTACATTTAGTTTATTTTTCCGTAATAAAAGTATTTCCTTATGTCAGTAAATATAATGTTAAAAAAGTTTTTTTTTTCCCCCCAGTTGGTGAAGGAATTTCTTTTTGATGCAAATGAAGCTGAAAGACATGCACCTGAAACCTTTAACATGGAAGCATTATTGGACCAGATGCACCAGATGACTGAGATCAATGCATTTTATCATCAAAGACCTAATGAAGGTATATGAAATTAATGTTAAAAATTTATTCAGGTTGTAAAATTTTTTTAGTAATATAATTTTGATTTTAGATTAGAAAGAATTAAATTAAAATTTTATATTTGATTATAATTGTATACCGTATGGCAAAAGTAAATTTTAAGGGGGAAAAAATAGTGAATTTAATAGCAGCACATGAGACAAAAATATCTTCTAAATTCAGTTTTGAAGAAAAAGGCCTCATGATAGAGAGAAATAGCTTAATAAAAGTATTTTCCGTTTTAAGAGTGAAAGTAGAGCAATTTTGCATTAATTGTGTGAAGCATCTCTTTCTTGCATTAGTGTATTTTACTTTAGCTCTTCCTGTAATTAATGCTTTAAAATATGAGTGTAGATTTCTCAGGTTTTATTGAATGACAGTTTATACTTTTTTGAGAAAAACAGACACCAGCTCTCTCAGCAATTCACCAAATCTGCTGTTTCTAATTTTTACTCTTTACTAAGGAAAATGTTACTTAGCAGTAAATGAAATTTATTGAATTAATTAAGTTGTGCAAATTCTGTTTTCCATTCATAGGCATTTTCAGATAATTTTTTATCTTAAATCTTATTTGATTTGTTTAGACTGTGTTTAATCAGTTAACATTTGTATTTAATTTTGTTTTATATCTGTGTATACAAGGGTGATTGTAGTCTGAATATACGGAGAATTTCAGCTTTTTTATGCTCTCGGATCCGAAGTATCTGAATTTGGTAAATCCTCTATATTCATAATCTTTTTATGTATATATTCTGTATGCTAATGTAATTAATATATGTATTATATATATACACACACACATTACCATAATTCTGTAACATAAAATTTTTATCTCTGATCATTCTAAATAATTTTTTTAATATGAAATTAATATCCAGTTTTAAACATTAATCTTAGTCATTAATATAAATTGATAAGAATAAAAATTAGCACATCATTAGATAAATTTAATCACCTTTTTTGGAAAGTTCAAGGTGGGTAAAATGAATATGAAAATATTGTATTTCCTTAATTATCTGCCCTTGGTATTTTCAGAGTAGTCAGATAGAGTCCTGGTATTGACACATCTGCCAGTACTTCTGCTGGCTCTGGTAACATGCAGAGAAAGCTTTTTGCGTAGCTTAGTTATCATGGCTATCTGAATAATTGCAGCACTTAGGATGAAAACTGTAAAACCTTCAATAAACCAGAATATTAGCTCATTTGAGAGCACATGACGTCCCAAAAGAGAATGACAGTCCCAAAACATCTTCCAAGGAAAACCAAAAAGCAGCACAGACAAAACAAACAGCATGTAAAATGGCTACTCTTATTTCATGGAACTGTCACTGTTTATGCCTGTTTTGTTAGTATCAAACATGTGATCCATGTAAATCGATCTTCAGTACATTTACCTACAGGAAATATTTCTGAAACCAAATCAACCTGTAAACTTTGGGGGCATTGTTGTATATAAAAGGATAATTCTGGTAGTAATAGTATTTGTGAGAGTGTGGGGTTACTCAGTACACTTCACCATTTATCTAATGCATCACGTTGACTACTATCCTTCAAGCTCTTGCAGTACAGGTCAGTGTCAGAAAATTGATTTCAGTCAATTTATATGCCACCTAATGAGTGCGTTTGTCAGCAAGACTTTCATGTCCTTATTATAGAACAGCTACCTGAATGTTTTTTTTAATTGTAGATTTCAATAGCCAGAATTCATTATACTGAAGTAAGAATATACAGAATTCAAATTGAGCAAGTAATTGGAAACCATGGCCTTTGCTTGCTAAAGAATACGATACACTTACTTCCACCGGCCTTTTTTTTTTTTCCAAGGATCTCTCATGCTGTTCTTCCTCTATGTCACCATCTGTCTTGCCCCTACACTTCTAGTATACTAAGAAATCCTTATGATAATGACCATCTTCCAGTTTTTGTCTCTTTTGTTAGAGGAAGAATATTGTTGTAAGATTTCATTTGATCTGGTGAAGTTAATTAGTCTAATAACCCTAAGAGAATTGAAGCAAATTATTGCTATGTCTGAAACAATGATAAAGTCATGAGAAGGTTAAAAAATAGCCCTTTTTATTTAAACAGAATTTAGAACACAAAGACAATCACTGTCTTGTGCAACATTATGATGTACAACTCGAGGTGAGTTAGCTATTTAAATCAGTCAAATTTAAGTTAAATATGGAATACTAATCAAAGACTACACAATTAATTGCTACACTAGAAGCTGGCTTACTACTCTACTGAAGCATTGGGATTTTTAAGTACCAGCAGTGATAGAATGCAAGGTAAAATAATTACACTATCAGAGCTGGAAGGAAACTTAACACGTAGTGTGCACACAATGCCAGAAACATGCTCTATCTTAAAATTCCAAAACTTCAGTTTAAGTACTGGTGATTCGTGTTCTGGTGAGGAATATGGAAAGAAGTTTTAATAAAGGCTGCAATTATGAATAACTGGTTAATTAACATAAAATTCCCTATGTTTCCCCCCACAAGAATTTAAGTAATTAATGACTTTGCTGAGATTTTAAATTGTAAACCGACAAGAGCCAACTTTTACGATCACAGAGTTAAATGAGTAAAACTAGATCTTAAAATGTTGTATGCGAAGACCTGAACATGTACCCTGAAAAATTTGGCTAATGAATTGTTTTCCATTGTGTAATATTATTTTAAGTGGAGCCTCATATTTTAGTATAAATTTATTTTAAAATGAATCTGGAACAATTTTTGCTGATGTAATTCTGAGGGGTATTATTTCTACCCACTTTGAAAAATAATCAACAATAATGAATTCCTATTAATTCATTAGGGAAAGTATGTTTTATCTTATTTGGGTACTCAGCCAGGCTGTAATTAATAGTATTAACTAACTGGCAAATGTTGTAGGACTTGACATAATCCATTATGAATTTTTGTTGCTGTGGAAAATAAACTGCTTGCTTTATTCCCTGGATTGTTTTTCTTATTCCAAGATGGCCTAAAATTGTCATATCCTGTAATTCCTGCAAAATGCTTAAACTCGTTTGGATAATTGGTTTTAATTTATTATTATTTGTTACTTTGAAGTAGAATAAGAGATTATTAATGTCTTTTTAATTTGGAGCTCTGTTTTTAATACCCGTCATATCATGGAGTTTGTCATTGTAATCTTTGAAAAATGATAAATATTTTAAAATTCTTGGTCTGTCTGTAGTTCTGAAATAACTCTTTCTCGAGAACCTAACATTTTTGAAGTTAGCATAGCATATTTCACTTCATTCTATGCATAATTTAATTTAATTCTTGATTGATTCATGAGTGTCCACTGCAACATTTTCTTTTCAGGGAGTATGTTAAAATATTAAATTGTATTTTTGTAATTTAAAAGCCCATTGTATAAGTCTAGGTAATAAATTCTTCCCAGAACACAGATGAGTGAAGGCCACATGGTCTGTATGGACAACCGGTCCGGTGTCTTCCCAAAGTATGTTTGAAATTTCTGTATCACAAAAGGGGCTGCTAACATTCCTCTTTTGATAGTGGTATAATTTCTTTGAGTTGGGTTAAGTGTCTTGCTAGATACACTACTAGCTGTGTCTTTGCATAATCACAGCTCCTATTACAAAATCCAATGCATATGAAGAGATTTGTAATTTGCCGTCTGCTTCAGGAAGTTTCAAGGTGGGAGCTCGAATTAATGCTGCTTTAAGTCTTTCAGATGTTGTATTTCTTCTGCCAAACAGGTGAACTTGGCTTTTTTTCTGAAGTTTAACAGTTGTTCTGCTGTGAGCAGAATCTTTTGTGAAAGTCCTATAATAAGAATGCAAGCCTAAAAATGAGACCAATGTTTTTTCTATATTAAGTGGCAGGTAATTTTTTTATTGCTCCAATTTTAGAATCCTTTGTCTCGATTCCTTTTGAGATAGCATATAGCCCAGGTATAAATTTACATTTGTCCGCATTCACCTTTAAACCTACTTCTCTTAGAAGTGGAAACACTTCTTGTAAATGCCAAGTGTGTTCATCAATTGTTTTACTAGTAACTGTTACATCGCATAAGTAAATAAACATAGATTTTGCAAGGACAGGTCTTAGAATATCCATGCCTTTTTAAACATGCTAGCGTTCCACATAGGCCAAACAGCATTCCAAGTAAAGCATTAACTTCTGATTTGGTAATAAATGCAGTTTATGGTACATCTTCTGGTTTCATATATATCTGAAGATAGGTGAGGTCTACTGTCATCACATATTTTGTGGATTTGATTTTCCTAATTATTTCCTCAATTATTGGTAAGGGGTAAACCATATATTTTATTATGCTATTTAATTTTCTATAGATAATAGCAAAATGCTATGTTATTGACTATAGAAAACTAAATAGCATAGCAAAATTCTTTTGGCATTTCTTAATTTTTTTCTTTGGCATAATACTATATGTATGGACTATTTGTGGGGATTATAATTTTATTCTTTAGCATTTTTACAGTATGTTGTTTTATTATTTCTTCCTTCATCTTATAGTGGTAGGGTTTTGCATGGTGGAGGTGGGATTTCTAGTTTCTGTTGTGTGATTTACCACCTCAGGTAACCTTGAGGCTTCATCAAATGAATTTGAAAATTTTCATACCAACTGCTTCAGTTCTCTTATCCATATTAACTTTCTTTAAATTCAAAGCTGGTGGCTGGATTTCTTTTTCCAACAGCTTATTTATGTCCAGTTGCACAGTAGCATCTTGAAAATTAATTTTTGCATCCATGTCCTCTAAGAAATCCATCCCCAACATTGTGATCACTTGCAGATTTTCACTATAAAGAAAATGACTGTGTGGTGTTCATTTTTTGCCTCCATATGTAAAGCTACTTTCTTTATGCATTCATACCGTTTGCCTTGGGTGACGATTAATCTTGTTCCTTTGACATCAGTGCTGTGCTTTAAGAAAATAGGATTGCCCTCGGCTCTTCCATCTCAGAGCCACGTAATGGTATTTGAATTAAGGAGAGTTTTGTTGCAGACACATATGTCTAGCCAAAGTCTAGATAATGTCAGTTTTGAAATATTGAAGCACGTTTTCTTCAATTGACCAGTTCTGAAGTCAAATTCCAAGTCTGCTGTATCTTGCTGTTCAGTTTAAAAGTAAATTCTGTTCTGAATAAACTTTCTCCAGGTATTTCAGGATCATTATATGTTTGATGACCTCCTGATAAGATGCCAAAGTGTATGAAGTATGCTTAGAGATAATTGCAGATCACTTTTAACGGGATTCAGGTGTGGTCAAAGAACATGAATTTTTGTTTTCAAAATGAAAGACGGCTTGCATGCATTTTTGCAGAAAATGAAATCTTCACCCTGATATTCAACTTGAAGGGTCATTGATTTCATTTGCATCTGAAGTGAAGTTCTTAGGAGTGATGTTTGAACAAAAGTTGGCTTTCCTTGCACTTTTCCTACAACTGAAAAAGAAATGTTCCTGAATTCTTAAATCTTCTGAAAGGCCTGGCCATAAAATAATCTAGCCAAAGTCCTGTCCTAATGTTAACTAACCAAAGTCTAGACAATGCCAGTTTTGAAATATTGAAGTATCTTTTGTTTAAGTCATTGACTGCCTTTCTCGCTGTTTACAATTTTGCTTTTCTGTACTTTCCTCCTGAGGTGCAGAGCATGATTTATTGCCTCATATTTATAGGGTACTCATTGCTCTAATTTATGGCTCAGTTGTTTATGGAATGGTGGAGTCTTCTGTTTTGTTGAAACTAGATCCTGTTCATTATCAGGCTCTGTATATTTGATCTGGATTCTTCAAATTATCTCTCATGTATGCTTATTGTTTAGCATCATCATTTCAATGAAGACGTGAACAATTGTTTTTTCATCATTGTATTAGTATGATGTCACAACCTGGCCATCCTAGTTTCTGTACACTTGATGACTGTTAAACCTATTATTTGCAGTATGGCCTGTCTTTGTTCCTCTGTTCCCTCGGTATCAAAGTTCAGCCACTGCTAGAAAAATACTACATGTATTCTGATTTGAAGGTCCAAACCATAAAGCATCTTGAAATCCATGCCAGAATAATAACTAATGAGATAGTATATAGGCAACATTTTCTTAAGCACAGTTACATTTCAATCAATGTACACAGGTAGTTAAAAAAATAGCTTGTCATATAAGAGTGTCATTTGTGATTTGAGGCTTATGGAAAGGTAGTAGACTGCTTGAGGCTTATGGAAAGGTAGTAGACTGCTTGAGGCTTGCTGTGCATTCATTGTAAACAAGTTTATAATTTAGACTGACTCACTTAGTGCACCGAAAGCTTGCAAAAAAATTTTTCTGGGACCCAAAATTCTGCTGCTACAGAAGTTACATCTAAACTTTCGGAGCTGTGGGTACCAGATTCTGTACTGCTAGGTTCTCTGACCTGTAAAGATAAAAAGTAATGGCCTGGCAGACTTCATAGTAAAGTCTGCTATGAAATTCTCCAGTTAGTTTTTTTTTTTTTTTTGAAGAGAGAGAGAGATTAAGATGGTAATCAAGGGCAAAGTCTTTGCAATGACTGATAGAACTTACAAGTAAGTAATTAATTAAGAAACACAATGCATAGAGTAAAGTATTGGTAGGTGAAGAGAAGTTGGAAGGAGAGGGTCCTTTTAACTCATCTTAGAATCTGTCACTCCTGAGTTGCATGCGGTTAATTATTAATCCTCTTGCTGCATAATTTTGTTTATCAAAATAGGTTAAAAATTGCATATTTTTTATCACATATATTTTATAGTTAAAATACAGATTTTTTTTTTTTAAGTATAGAATTATAAAAAAGGTCGGAAAATTGAAATTGAAGAATAATAATATAAAAGCAAAATTTTGAAAATTAATCTTTGTTAAATTATGATTTATTTTATGAAATACAAAGGTAAAACGTATATATATACTAATGAAAATATCCAAAACATAAACAAAACATTTTTTAGAAATGAAGTTTGCTATGATAAACTTTAAACAAGGCTTGAGGCAAAGTCTTACCTTGCAATCTGTGCACCAAAATGGGCGTTTTTTTGCGAATTATTTTGACAGTTTCAGTTTCTTTTTAGCAACAAATAGCACACTGTCTATGAAGCTTTCTTGATGAGATTGGGGGTATATGGCCAGCAAAATGTTGAGCAGTTAGTCTCATGGGATTGAAAATTGAACTACAGATATCTTTGAGCTTTGAAAAGGGCATGTAAAATTCTGTAAAACATGCTTGAATATTTCGCAGAAATATGAACAGTAACGCTATCTGTTAACCCTGATCTGAATAAACAATTAAACATTACAAAAAAAGCTGAAATGAAACTACGAATGGGAACAGAGTGGGTTGCACAATTAAAAGACTAAAAAAATGCATGGTACTGTTCTGTTATCGGGTCCGGATTCAGAAGTGTGTGAACGTATGAATTTGTGTTTGTATGTATGTGCATATGGATATATACACACATACATTTGTACTTATACATGCATACAGGAGCGCGTACATGTGTACATTTCTGAACCCAGGCTTGATAACGGAACAGTACCAGATGCATCCCCACGAAAATTGCAGGTTGTGAAAATTTTGCTACTTCTACATTGCCCGTGGAAAAGGCAGAATATGTAGCGAGAGGCTTAAAAGCTGAGAGTGAAACTGTGTTTTCAAATTGTAGTATTGTTCATTTGATGTGTCACATTTTGCTAGAATGCTTATGTTTTGACATACATCACGTGAAGGATTTTAATAGTTTTGATCTCAGTCTTAACCTTTTGACCTTTCGATTGAAACAAAAAAAAAGTTCTAATTTGTTTTAGTTCTTAAGGGAGATTAACCTGTATCACTTAATCTGAATTGAATATAAAACAGTACTCTCACAGTTTGAGAGTTTACCTGGTTTTATATTTCAGTTGATCTTCTGAATTTTATGCTTCTTTTCATTGGAATCATTTCATTACATTAATAAATATTTGTTAGTTTATTATTTTATTGCTTTTATGATTCTAATGTTTCACTTTTTCCCACCCTCATAAAATTTCATCAACATATTGTTGTCAGATTTATGGTTTTACGCTGATTCTAAATGAGGGCACAGACATAACCATACATTTTTGGTCTACACACACTTGTATACTGTCAGGTTATGATGCTTCAGGATATCCACCAACCGACCAGCTAACTAATTTAGTATAACTGTATGAAACTATGTCATGAAGATGTTTTGTAGAAGTATATTAAAGAAATTTGCCTTAAAGCTATGTATAATGAGAGACGATGTTTTGTAATATATCCATATTTTTTTAATCTGAGCTACATCTCACAATTAATTGCTTTCCTTTCCTGCTTCATTAATTTTATTTTTTAATTTAAAATTTTTATTTATTTTTCATATACTGTATTTGTCTTGGCCTTTTTAGTTATTGATTTATGTTCTGTCTGCTGTTAAGCATCCTGTTTATATTACAATTTTTTTTTTTGAAATTGAAGCCCTGAAAAAATAAAGACATTGAAAACAAATTATGATGGAGACTACAATGATTATTAACATTATGATGAACAAAATATCTAATTTTGGAGTAATTATTGAGGTTGTTTTATGAACTTTATTATTTTTATCTGTGATTGTTCAGAAAATATGAAAGTTGTTATTTTCTAATCTTTTCTGAAAGTTTTCTACAAACATTTTTTATTTCCAGGTGAAAATGTTGAAGATTTTTCTGGTGAAAATGACTGGAGGCAAATTTATTCAGATTCACATGATCTTACGTATGAAAACAACAGATTAAATGCTTTGGATTCTGAGTCTTTTGATAATAAATGGGCTGATGAATTTTTGATAACATCTGAGCAAGATATACAGTAAGATTTTAGCCTTATTCTCTATTTTTATGTGAATTCCTACTTCCAGATTGGGCATCTATAAGTAATTATTAATAGGGATTTTGATTTTTGCTATCATTTCTTGTAAAGTTTTTGCACTATTATTAGATTGGTGTATTTGAAATGGCCAATAGGTGACCAATCCTATATGCAAAGTAAAAAAGTATTGTATCTAATAAAAAGAAAAAATCTTGGACAAAATTGCCACTATTAGCATATTTCTATTTTTGCCAATGTTGTTTAAACTATGAAACTTGTGTCTAAGAGATGCTGATACCTGTTATCTCGAATAATTCTTAGATTGCCTGACAAGCATTATTTTGATTTTGAATTTTCCTACTGGAAAGAAAATTATCTTGGTAATGAAAAGGGTGAAAATCTCTTGGGCATAGATTTTGTGAGTATTAGTAAGGAAGGGTTATGTAGCCTATAAAGTAATATTAGCTGGATTTTTTATGACATATAGGAATGAGCATCATGTAGCATAAGGACATTGCCTGCTTCGGATAAATTTGTTTCACTATATGTGAGGAAGGCATGGTAAATGATAACAGCTGTACCCTACCACACAAGATTACTTTTTTAGGGTGGAAAGGTGAATTTGGGAAGCACTATGAATGCTCTTCCACATCCAAAGATTTAGTTGATCAGAGATCTTAGTTTTTTCTAGGCCTATTTTTGTTGCAGCTAACAGTTTAAAGCAAATTCCTCTCCCTATTGTTCCTCAGCATGAAGGAATACACTTCCTAGTCAACATGTCTTGTTCATGCGATTAAGACAGTAGAATACCGATGTATCTGATTTCATCTTGTCTGTTACAGCCATGTGCCAAAGTACAGTGCAATTAATATCAATGGTAAATATTAAATTTCTCAACTATCCTAAGGGCACTTTGTTAGGCATTAGCTTTCACAGTTTGCCTTATAAGAGTATTTGCAAAAGATTATGGTCAGTGTCCATATGGTTCATTTTCTAGTGGTGTTGTCTGCGCAAAAGATTTCAAACCAGCTGTGGATGGTGTTTACCAAGCATTTATCAAATTGTAATGATTAATATTGTCCATTTTAGAATGCTGCCTAGGTTGAATTTAAAAAAAATTACCTGCAGTTGCATAAAATCTGTAATTTACTTTGATTGCTCAATATAGCACAACTCTGTAATGCCCAGCCAATTGAACAACATAGTTTATCAATCACGAGGTACAAGGTTTATCAATCACAAGGCTACATATTAGTAATTCAGTGGTTATTTTGAGCATTACTGGTAGCAACTGTGCAGTAAAGTTGCTGAACACTGATAATTCGAGTTGGTTTGATTTCAGGTGAATTGCTAATTTATTTAATGGGTTATATATATATTTATTTTCCCCATTGGGTCACTTTTCCTTAGAAAGTCCTCTACAGAAGCATCCTTTCCCTTAAGCAGGTAGCCCTCATGTGCTTTGCCGTAATCAAATAAACCAACCAAACTAACCAAGCATTGCTTAAAATTGACCATTTCAAGTGCACTAACTCTCTCTACAAATATTTGTCAACATTAAAAGTTTTATGATGTTTAAATTCTTATTTATTTATCTTACAGAAATCAGCGTCTCTTAGGCAACGACTGGGCTCAAAACTTTAAAGCTCAAAGTTGTAGTGAAATTAATGAAATAGCAACTGGTTTATCTGATTCTGTCACAGATCCTAAAATATCAGAATCTAAGGTAGGTTTCATTATACTTTTATTTTCTGTTTACTTACTCCCCTTCTTCCTTCTGTTAAATATGATTCAGATACATTTTAAAAGCATTGGAAAGTTCTAAATAAAGTGATGAAGTTTATCCAGGGTTCGTACAGTCTTTAAGTCCTTAGGTTTTTTGGAACCGATTTTTGGTCCTTAAATGTCCTTAATTTCGACCAAATTCGACAAGAGGTCCTTAATTTTAATCATGTGAAATTTCTGTCTGTTTTTGCCACTGCCATTTTGAATGTGAGTTAGCATTTTGGACAAATATTTTAGCGATTCATTGACAAATATCTTTTGAGTGGGTGAATAGGTTCGTGGATTATAATTTGTTCGTATTTTTAATGTAAACGGTGGAATACTGAAATTTATGAGCAAAAGATGAAACATAAGCATTTCGAAATTCTTTCATTTATACTAATGAAGAGCTAACAACTTTCCGCTTTTGGGATTGTGAATTCTTTATTAAACCGTTTCAAATTTGGTGAGTTATCAACATTTTGGTGATTTTAAGATCAGTTTCTATAGAAAACTTTTAATTCGGAAATCTGGGAATTTTCCGACGACATTTTTTTAACGAATTGCAACATTGATCAATTTCATTAAAATAATGCTAATATATTGAAACTGTATTCAAGAAGTAACATGAAAATGAAACATTTTTATTTTTCGCTATCATATTATAAAGTGACATTACTTTCTGTTTTGGCGACCTATTATGCAGTATTTTGAATCTGAAAAATAAACAAGGTAATAAATGCTTGAATTGAACCTTAGCCCAATTCTTAGCAAAAGAAAAATAGCTGTATTTTCTTCTTCCTTTTTGTCTATTAATTTTTTGGAAAATACCCTAAAAAAAAAAAAAAAAAAAAAAAAAAAAAGAGCAGTTCGGTTTTCATTGATATTTTACAGCACTCATGTTCATGAGAAAAAGAATGAAAAACTGAGCTTCCCTGCAACATGCATTACAAAGTATGTAAAGTATATGTTTTATCAATCCACATGCTGATTGTAAACTAGATTATTAGAAATGTATAACACACTGTAACTGAATGTTGATTTTTATGTACATTTAAGACTGTGTTAGTATGCTCATATAAAATTGTGCTGTTTTACTGTTTATTGAATACAGTTGGTGAAAAATTACACAAGGATGCTTTTGACTTAAAAATATTTTTGATAGAGCTTTTCTAAAATTCTTAAAGCATTATGTGCTATGTATGGATTTTTCAACCATATATTACTTCCTTGTATGAAGTAAAAGAAGTATTGTAATCACAAAAAATTCTGGGTATCATATTTCAACGAAATTATCCATTTTGAGTGCTGTCAAATTAAAGAATCCCCCCCTCCCAAGCGAATTATAAAACTGATTTAAAAAGGATTTAGATGTGCCGTTTGTACGTATCTTGCATAACTCAGAAACGAGTAGCCTCATAATGTTGAAATTTTGTATATAGGACTGCTATAACATTTAGTTGTGCACCTCTCTTTTTAGTTGCAATCAACCGCACCCAAAAGTGCATAAACACTGCCGCTGTTACTTGGTTCCGTGAGCTCAGTTTTTTTTAGTCTTATATGTTGGTAAATTGTGCATTTTTTGCTTTAAAAATGGTTGAAGTATGTTGTTCTTATCTTCTGGTTAAGGCTTTTATGACTTTAGTTAATCTGCATGAAATAGTTGTAGAATTATCAACAATTTAAAAAGTTGTTTAAGTGTTGCTAAGCTTAATTGCCCCCCCTTCTGTAGCAGCCATGTTTGTTTACATTAGAAACTTAATAGAATAATGGATTAATAAATCAGTTTGTGTACCTTCAGTGTCTTTGCTGAGTGGGACCAAAAGTAAACTTTCAGTTTTGTGCACCGAATAATCTACTTTCTTGCCTCCTGGCCGAATTGCTTGTTTTTGTGTAGAAACTCTAATATGTATTGTAAAAATTGTTTTTTTAAATTGTTTTAGCTGTATTTCAGTTTTTAATAAAGATATTTTGTGGTTTTATGTATTTTTGCCTTGTCATGAAGTGAGAGCTGATGAAATTCGAAGAAGTACATTTAAATGAAATGCAGGAAAAAATGCATATAATTTAATATTCCGTACATTTAAGTCATATCATATTTTTAAGATAGGAATGCTAACTTTGCTGTTTTCAAGCAGGTGTTGCTATAAGCAGTCTCATCTAGTATTGCATAAGCACTTTCACTATACCTAGATACCTATTTTATGACTATAGTTGCAGCCATTCGGCAGTTAAATGGGTGGTACCTGGCTTAAGTGGGCACCCTGTATATCTATCTATATTTAAATCCTTTTTAGTGTAGTGTTACTTGTGGTCACATGTATTTTCTTATATCTGTGTTTTCTTATATGGAATTGTTGATTTTATTGTTCTGAAAGTGGCAATGTTTAGAATGTTAAAAAGCGTAAGTGATGCATGAGATAAACTCTTCACAGGCCTTGGTGACAGATATTTCCCCAAAGTTTCTAGAAGCTTGTACTATACCAGACCCATACCCTGGTCTATTATAAATGCAGCCAAGAGAGTGCGGATGAGTTATTATGTTTGCTGTTTTAATTGTTATTCAGCTGTGATACTTATCTGAAATTATGGGTTTACTATGCAAGTGGTTTTCGTGATTGCTGATATTTCTTGCACGCTAAAGAGGAATTTTTATATCAGCTTTCTGCTTGAGCTGCTTGGAGTACCTGTGTTGTTTGTAATTAATTTGTATAATAAATTACTAATTGTGTGTATGGAGTGATCCTTCAGAGAGATATCAGCAAACTGGTAGCCTGCAACATTATCATATATATAAGTATTTAATATATATGTGGTATTTATGTGTCAGAATATTACTTTTGCAAATTGTCTTTGAATTTGAAGTATATCCTCTAATTATTTCATTAATTTTTTTCCCTTAGTTCATGAAATTTATTCAAAAAGTTGGAGATGGAAAAGTTGATCTGGAGCAGATAGAGAGAGAAAAACATTTGCCGCCAAAGACTGTTGCTGATATATGGAGTGCAGACTTTGCTTCTTCATGGGTGAATGTAAGATTGTGAATCTCGTATAATTTATCTATTTGTGTAGACTTAACTGCTACAAATTCTCTCTAGTTTTAATGGAAATTCTTCAAAAATTATGAGCTATGGAAAGGCTGGAAAAAACTATGGATTTTAACAAAAGAGGGCAAAGGAAATGGAATGAAAACGGAGCAGACTTATTTGTTAAGTAAAATGATCGTGAATTGAAAACTATGTCATATGGGTGGGAATATTTCTGGTTTTTAAGCATAGCCAATCATGGATCTGCAATCATGGATTTGACCATTAATTTCTCCATTCCAAGCACCTAACAGCAAAGAGCTTGTTTACCCTGTTGGCTCTTCTGCCCCATTCCTTTTAGGTTATGCCAAAAAACATGGCATGTGATTGTTCTTAGTTGCAGTTAAACTGGAAATAATTAAAAACTGTATTATGCTTCTTCAAAATAAGAGGCTAAAATTATTGAGCCAGAAATTTAAAAGCTCATTTTCTTTAGAATTCTCATTGTTTAATCATCTAAATCATGCATTTTGCAGTGTATGGAACAAAGACTTTTCAATTCTCCATGATGGAAAAGATGACTGTAAATGGCATAGTTTTTCTCAGACATATAGAACTGAGTGCAGTACAATCAAAATATCAACTTTCTTCATAAAAGATGAAATGAATGTTTTAAAAGCCAAATGTTATTTTATTTAAATTTGAATTCAACATGGCTTTCTAATTCCAAATTTTTAAACCATTTAAACAGTTTTTAATGTTATTTAAACGTTAGAATTCTGCTGTATTAAATGTAGTTGTGGGCATACCAGAATAATATCAAAATATTGTAAAAAATTTATAAATATTAATAGTAGAAATAGTATAAAAATTTATAAGTTACATATCTTTGCATTTGTAAGTAAATAAGTATTTTTATGATTATGTATATTTCTTGTCTGTGTCTAAGATTTTATTATTATTAATTTCCCTTCAGAAAACAGATTGCAACATTCAGGATTCATAAAGATATAAAATTGATGGATTTTGACTTCCCATTCGTATGATTATTTGTGATTTAAAATATTCACTTCAAAAATATATTAGTAGATTTAATGATATTTCTGCTTAATAAAATGAAACTATATCGTTAAATATGTGTATAATTTTCAAGAAGTATTTTAAATTTTTTATAGATGTTATACAGTTCACAAGCAATGTTTTTATGTTATACAGTTTAAAAGCAATTTTTTAACTGCTCTAATGCAGAGGTTCTCAACCGAACATTCTAGAATATCTGTTGGATGGCAGGCACCATTTACTTTTTCAAGGTGAATTTATAGTTATATAATACATGCACATAAAAAAAGAGAGATTGGTTGCATTTCGCTTTGTGCTGTTATCTGTGTTGGATGCAATTTCTATTTCATTAAAAGTAAGAAAACTTTCACATGGAATTTTATTGAAAACTAAAATATTTTTATGTTAAGTTTTCAATAAAATTTCATGGCGCCCGCGGCCATAGGGTTGGGAATCCATGCTCTAATGTCTCTGATCTTTGTTATAAAAGAAGGAAAAAACGTTTAAGTAACAATCGGAATAAATGAACATGGGAACAAAAATCGTAGATACTGTTCCACTCAGCATATGGTTACAATAGCCAAATCCTGGATACGCATGCCATTTTTCTTTTAAACAGTCGTTTTTTTCACCTTTAAGGTGATGTTTAGCATTTTTTGTATTGTTTGACTGTTCTCGTTAACTTTCCTGTAATGAATTTACAAAAAATTATGCAAAAAAAAAGATGAAATCTTTTGAAATTTCAGAGTTATAGTGCAAGTTGTTTACTGAATAGTAGCAACAGGTATACTGATGCTCATGGGCATTTATAGTATAGTCTTGAAAGAGGTAAACAAGTGTAGTGTGTGCAATCGTGATCTATCGTAGTGTGCAGAGTTGTGACTCATGGAATACAAACTTGAACTGTGTTCCAAACAAATATCAGACATATATATGTTTTTTCCCTTCCAAACAAGATTTATACCAAATTGGATATATTTTAATGTAGATGTATATTGAAGTACCACTGTATATTTAAAATAGATGCAGTTAAAATTTAAGCCACTTGAAATTCACTAAATAATACATAATTTGATGGTTTTTTAGTACTGTGTTTTTTTAAACAAGTGTGTTTACCCAACCACACTCCTATTCTTGGGATTTATGTCCTTCTGACTTCTTATTTTTCTTAAACTATACCATTCTCTCATAGGAAAGCATTTTTCATGCTATTGAAGATATTCAATGAGCTGTGGTATCCACTTTTTATCATTCAAAAAATTGACCTCCACAACTTCCATTACATATCATATCACTGTTTGTATTAAAACAACATGATTATATTTGGAACAATATACATTAGCATAAGTTCTACAACTTTTCTGTTTTTAAAATACATTCCCATGTATTTGTCACACTGTATATTAATTAACCTACTGTAAAATTTCTGTATAATATGTATTTTATTTTTCCTTGCCTTTAAATTAAGGAAATGATTCGTCTGTGTTCATCATCTTTTTTATTGTGTTTTTAAACATAGTCATTAATCACCTTTGTTTAATTTCAGATGTCGAACATTAGTAAAAATATTTTAATACTTTTTACTACTATTCCATATCACTGTACTGTCTGAATAAAGATATTTAGAGATGGCATTGAATATTTCTGTTAAATTTGTAGGAATAATAATCTAAATATTAAGTAAGCAGTTGAATTTATATTAAAATGGCTGTTTGCTTTCTTTTGGGGCGGGGAATAAACTTTTTTTCTTGTCACAATGTTTGATATTGAAATCTTGTATTTTATTTTTTCAATTCTGTAATGAGTAAGATTGTATTTTTACTAAAGGGATTCTTCTTTTAAGTTTTCTTTTATTATTTTTAAGTATTGAAATCAAACAAAATATGTGTGAATCAAAAGGCAAATTACTTGCTGTGATTTATTTTATAAGGTAGGATTATTACTTTTCAAGAGTTTTGGTTTCTATTTATGGATCATATTTCATAGAAAAATATTTTATATACACAGTACTGCCATAACTTCTATCAGTACTTTCAATGCATATAACTACCAAGTAAACTATGCAAACCCAATAATATACATATATTCTGAAAAAATACAGAAAAAGTGCTGCAGAATGAACAGTCTAGTATTTGAAATGATCACCATGTGCTGCAATACCATGGAAAGGTGTTGAGGCCACTCATGAATAGCTGCACAAATAGTGTTTGGTGGAAATTTTTTGGCAGCTGACATGATTAATTTTTTTAACATCTCAATAATGTGATGCCGTTTTTGACTTGCTGTCATCTCGAGAATCTGCTGTTGGTATTAATCCAATGGACTGAGGTTTGGATTTGCACGATCCCAGGCTACAGCAGTGATGAATTGATCACCAACCACTACTGCCTGGTTTTTGCTTTGTGTGCAGGAGTGACCATGATTTTCATTCAAACAGCTTCAAATTGATAAATGGTATCGCCTTTTTCAACATTGTCTGATAGACAGCTGCACCTCTGATGCTTCCCACGAAGAAACTGTCCGCGATACCATGACGAAATCGGAGGGATGTCCTCCCTGCACACATGGAACTTTCTCTTTTGCTTCCTTGGAGTACTGTGTATACACAACACATGATCATTTTGCTTGTTAAATGACTCTTCTACTGTAATTTTACGTATCACTATTTTCACTTTTTGAATATTTTTTCATCTGTGAATGGGATGTTGCGATATTGCTTCTCCCACCCATATGTCGTTAACAAAGCCTAGCATCTATCTCAGTGTATCTCCTTTAATTTTTCAGTTACAAATGTCGAATCTACCTTTTGTATGCACCAACATGTAAATCGTCCTTCAAAGTATGGGACATAGTTTGTGGAGATATATCTATTTCTTAAGACAAAATTGTTTGTTTATGCAAAGGCATATAATTCTTGTGCGAATGGCATTCAGAGCTTCTTTTCTATGTACACACTTAGAATGGCCCAATCTGATGTGATAACAGTTGCAGCCATTTGTTTAAACCATGTTATTGTCCAAAACACAAATTGGTTATTGATACTGAGAGGTTTCAGCACAGAAAAAATTTCCTTAGCTTGCTTTCTGCATTGAAATAATGCCAATATGATTATCATATACTCCCACTCCATCTTTCACTTCCACCTGCTGTTGGCATAACCTTGTGGACAATGGCATACATCATTGGCATACTTTTTCATTCACAATTACCATACTGCAACACTTTGAGATTTCACTGAAAGAACTTATTGCAGCACTGTGTATATGTTTGTTGTATTCTTATTGGTCAATGGAATTCATGTCTTTATTCTAGTCAGCTGAAGGTCTGGAGGTTGTTTGGGAAGGGAGTCAACATGCTAATAAGGATTTTAAAACTGTCCCTCGAACTGAAGATGAAAAGGAGGAAGAAGCAAAAAATGATGAAGTTTATTTTAATGATCTTCAACGAGAATGGGAAATTTTTGGAAAAATGGCTGCTAAGTGAGTGATATTTGTTTTATCATATGTAAACGAACAAATACAAAGTTAAAAAAAAAATCAATTGCCTGCTGATAGTAGCAACAAGTGGTTGTAATAATGCAAAATAGAATGAAAAATGCATTTAAAATTTATTGCATATTTATTCTGTTTGGAATAAATCACATGCAAAAAAAAAGGGAGGAGCACAGTGGCAAAACTGCAAGAAATAGAGGCAGAAATGCCAAAACGGAAAATGAAATTTACATTTTTCATTTCATCATCAGGGGATTGCTGTAATGAAAATTATTATAAAAATTGTTTTCACTACCAAACTGCTGTGTTTCTCAATAAAGCTATATCTAAGCCATTATGGCAGTATTGTTTGCATGTTCTTAACACAGTTGAACTAGGCATTCTTGTCAAAATTGTAGCATTGATTTTAATTTAGATTCAACTGTCTAATAGCTTGTCTGAGCTTTATTAACAAAATGGGCCTACTTTAGCTTTCAAGTCTCAAGAAAGCCTGCTTGAGTGAGTTCTAGATTCTGTAACATTTGACTTCTGATTGTTTTCTGCCTTTATTCTCTTTTAGGTTACCTTTATGATATTTTTTTCTAAATTCCTGTTTAGCATTTTGTAAGTTTACTCACAACTTTTTTCGGAGTTTACTAGAAACAGCCCTTATTACATCACAATTTTAGTTTTTTAATTTATTTATTCTTCACAATTTTGTACTTAAAAAAATTCACAGTGGATTAAAATTGAAATATATATA
>KK112317.1:136689-171915 GCA_000611955.2 Stegodyphus mimosarum
AGCAGGAATTTTTAACTCAAAATATGAAGAATTTAATAGAAATAATCTATCATCATTCATTAGTGAGTGTTGTCATACTAAGAGTAATTAATGTAGGAGTTTCAGAAAACGTTTTGCGCTACTAAAAAAGGTGAAGTTATTGACTTGATTTAAAACTTGAGGGAAATATCTAGTTTTTCTGAGTTATTAATTAACTGTCCAAGCTAATTTGTGTCAACTTAAATAAATGAATTTTGCTTCTACAATTAAGTGTTTTCAAAATTTAGTATTTTATTTCATTTTCACTTCCTTTTGATCTTAATAATTGGTTAAAGAGAAATATAACTGTAAAACAAAATTTTATTAACTACAAGCAGTGTAAGGTACAGGCAATACAAGATTGCATTATTTTATATGTAATCTTATGTTAGATTCTTTATGTGTATTCGTATATTAGATGAACACTATTCTGTTTAATGCAACATTTTAAGGGATGCCTTAACTGTGGCGAAAAAAGTGCAGGAGATAGCTGTCTAAGTTATATTCTGATATTATTATTTTTAGTCCAAAGGGATTTAGTCCCGAAGGACTATTACTTTCGTTTTGCGATTTTGCGTCGATTCACTCTGAATGCCTGTTTTACTTTTCAAATTGTTGCCACTAAATGTTATCGCTCTGCATTAAATTTTAAAAGATGAAAAATCTGCATAAATGTATGCATGTTTCTCGCGTTGTGATAAAACCTAGAGCCATCGAATTTTGAATGACGTAATCCTACTGCGAATATGGGCATCTGGAAGAAATAATTTTGAATTTGAAATTTGCTTTATTATCGATTTTATGTTTTGTAACATTTCAACGAATTTCTGATTAACAAACTAAATGATTTCAAAGCGAGCAATGGCAACACTGTACGGAAAAAGAAAAACATTTTTATCTCTAGCGCACGAGACTTACGGAAATTCTAAAGATATGTTCATTTTAAAATGATTTTGCGATATTGATTTTGAACTGAATTTTATGGTTTGAGTACGTAGTACATGATATTTAATAAAAAAAGGTAGCACACGAAACGTTAAAAAAAAGTGCCTTTGGACGTAATTTAAAATCTGAAATGTTTAAGATTTTTTTTATTTATTTATTTTTTTTTAGAATTTTCTTCTGTGATTTTTTTTATGTATGGTTCATTTTTTCTCTTTTTTTTTTAATCTCTGTTTACTACTATACTTACGTTTTTACATATTTTTATATGTAAATAAATGTATATAGATGAAACTTTAAATTATAATAACTTAAAATGAGAAGTCAATTTGATTTGAGCGAAATTTTTAAAAATGTATTTGAAATTTTTTAACTGTCTTAAAATTTTGTCTGTAATTACTTTGCATCATATTTGTTGTGTAGATTTTTACTTGTAAATAAAGCCTTATTCAATTATTAATGTCTTTATGTAATTCTGTAATGGGTTTTGATTATTTTTAGGAGTATACTTTCACAAGTGAAAACCCTTTTATAGAGGAGACTGATGCTTTTACAGAAGGTCTTAAAAAATTAGAAAGTGGGGATTTACCTAGTGCTGTTTTGTTATTTGAAGCTGCAGTGCAAAAAAATCCTGATCACATAGAAGTAAGTTTTTAAATATGGGAAGAAAAAATAATTCTGATGTGTACACCGCATGACTTCAATGTACAGAATAATGTGCCCGATTGCAACCAAAAAGGGAGGTGCACATCTACATTTTAAATCAGTCCTGTATACAAAATTTCAACATTCTGAGGCTACTAATTTTTTAGTTGTGTAAGGTACGCACATATGTACAGACACCGTGGAAAAAGTATCTTTTGAATCGATTTTAAATAGAATCCTTTATTCTGTCCTTGCATACAGATGTCATGCAAAAACATCATTAAATTGCGTTCAATAACAGTCAAAATGGGTTTTTTCGCTGAAATATGCTACCTGGAATTTTTCTTGATTACAATACTTCCTTTACTTTGTACAAGATTTACACTTAACAGTTTTGATTTACACTTAAACAGAAGTAAAAGTGCAAAATGCAGATCGATTGAGCGTGACTATTTTGAACTAAGATTCTAGCTGTGAGTCTGTGAAAATTAGTAAATAAAAACTTAATATTTTTTTTCCCTATTCTATTCTAAAAAGCTATTTATTATATTCCAGGGGGGAGGGGGGAAGGAAGTAAAGGCAAAGCAAATGTGACTTAAACCATACTATTATGATTTTGTGTTTAATTTCAAGTTATTAAAAAATACCTGGTTATTATTCTCCTCACAAATTCTTCAAGATACTGCAGCTGAATAATCTGAAACAACATTAGCAGGTATAACATATATTGGAATGGATGTGAACTGACTTACTAGATGTATTTAATGTATCTGTATGCACAGTTCTGTTTATTAGATTGAAAAACCCAAAAAATTTAAGAACGTATCATATATTATTGTTATGCAACTAATAATGTATGGTACCTTTATATGAAATATTATAATACATAGATTCTCAAGCTTTCATTCAGAAAATTGAAATTGATTCACAGAAATGCTTCAAGCTATAAATCAGATTTTGTGTGCTGATTTCAGTAAACTATATAATTTCATTTAATTTTAAAATTAATTATCCTGCTCTAGAATTTTAAATGATTTTGGTTACATCAGATTTATTAATTGAATGCAATTTAACGACGTTTTTGTGAGATATCTGTATCCCCAAAAATTATAAAACTGATTTAAAATGAATTCTGAAGAGAATTTTTGTGGCGTGTGTGCATACGTATGTACGTAGGTGTGTATGTATGTATCTTGCATAACTCAAAAATGAGTTGCCTCAGAACTTTGAAATTTTGTATATAAGACTGCTATAACATGTTGATGAGCACCTCCTATTTTGGTTGCAGTTAGCTGCACCAAAAGATATATATATCACTCTCTTACTCATCTCGGTGATTTCAGTTTTTTATTCTTATACGTTGGCAAATTGCACAATTTTTACTTTAAAAAGGATTGAATTACATTGTTCTTGTCTTGTAGTTAAGATTTTTGTGCCTTTAGTAAATGTGCATGCAATATTTGTAGAATTATCAACAATTCAAAAGTTGTTTCAGTGCGGCTAAGCCTAATTATTTTGTACCATAGCAGCCGTATTTGTTTGCCCTTGAAACTAAGCTTTGCAACAACAAAGATAACTCCTCCTTTTATTTTTGTGAATTAAATCATGCTTAATCCCTTCTGGAATTTATTCGAGGAAATAAGTGTTTAAAATTTACTTCAAAATTTTTAATATAGATATTTTGAGTTTTGATGTATTTTTGCATTGTTGTGAAGTGAAAGCTGAATACATTGAATGAGAAATACTGAATTGTCTGTAAAACACTGTTTCTTTTCTTTTCTTTTTTCTTTAGTCCAAAGGGATTTAGTCCCGAAGGACTATTACTTTCGTTTTGCGATTTTGCGTCGGAAACACAAAAACGGCGTATCACTTTTCAAATTGTTGCCACTAAATGTTATCGCTTTGCATTAAATTTAAAAAAATGAAAAATCTGCATAAATGTATGCATGTTTCTCACATTGTGATAAAACCTAGAGCCATCGAATTTTGAATGACGTAATCCTACTGCGAATATGGGCATCTGGAAGCCCTAATTTTGAATTTGAAATTTGCTTTATTATCGATTTTATGTTTTGTAACATTTCAACGAATTTCTGATTAACAAACTAAATGATTTCAAAGCGAGCAATGGCAACACTGTACGGAAAAAAAAAAAAAAAAAATAATAATAACATGCATACATTTATGCAGATTTTTCATTTTTTAAATTTAATGCAGAGCGATAACATTTAGTGGCAACAATTTGAAAAGTGAAACGGGCATTCAGAGTGAATCGACGCAAAATCGCAAAACGAAAGTAATAGTATTTCTTTTATGTATCGTTTTAGATTTATTATAGTATTTGAATAGAACATGTGGCAATGATTAGATAATTCTCCAGATGATATAATTTTTGTTCATTCTGAATTGTAAAATGAATGAGATGTAACGCTGTTAAGTGAACCTAGCACCAGAGTGTCGCTATGGTTAACAAATATAGTGAATTGTAAAGAGTGCATTTATTCTGGTATATGTTTATGCACTATCAACGCAGTGGATTTAACTCAATCCAATAAGTTTAAATGAAATGCAAGAAAAAATGCATATAATTTAATATTCCGTATGAGGAAGTCATGTCGTGCACACATCAGATTTTTCTTAAAAACTGTAATATGGCCTTGTTTCTCATATGCAGGTTTTTAAAGTGCCTGCTATATTAAATATATGTCATAAAATATATAATTTTGGTAATCTTTCGTCATCATAATAATAATGATCAACTTCTGCATTAGTAATTAAATTTTTACAAAATTAATTTCTTAAATACTGTATTATTTTGTCAGCTTTCAGTCCAAAAATTTTGTGTTTTCCATAATTGTAGTTATAATTTAATTTTTTTTTTACTTTGAGATGTTTATTTTTAGGCTTGGCAGTATTTAGGTTCAAGCCAAGCAAAGAATGAGCAGGATCATGCTGCTATAGCAGCTCTTAAAAGGTAAATTTTTTTTCATTGATCACCAGTTTCTGTTATTTGAATGTATGTAAGCATTCATATACAAATTCATATTTTGTATGCATCATTTTTTATCGTGGACCTAACATAAGATTGTTGTTTTAATAATGTATTAGTATAAAACCTTTTTTTATTTAATGGGCGGCACTAGCCTTTTTACTCTTTGGCCACTATTAAGGCCAAAAATGGTGATTATTTTATTATTTTTGATAAGGCATTTGATAAAGGCAGCTAATAGGCAGCCACCATTACATTCTTAAAAGAACAGACCATTTACATCTGTGCCTTCTTTGTGATTCGAACCTAGGCCATTAGAGTCGCTAAGGACTTTCCCGTCTGAGCTACTGGTACAAAACTTTGTATTTTAATCAAAGAAAAGGAGGGGTGACCAGTCGTATACCTCCTGTTCTGTTTCGCTGAGTGATGACTTTCAATTTGACTTTTTTAAGTTTCGAATGTGTGCCTTAGGATGTATACTAGATTTATATATAGTGTTGTTCTTTGGTGCAAAAGTGGAGTTTTCCTGACATAACATGCTGATTATTTTCCATATTTTGATTCTATAACTCAAATTATGCTTAAATACCAAATTTTGTAATATATAGTTTAGTGTACTTTTTCACTTTTCACCAAGGATACAGACTTCTTGGTTTATGTTAAGTATTTCACTCTCCACTTCATTCTGCGCATATAGAAAAAAAAAACATAATGTTTCTTCTTTCTTGCAGATATTTTTGCTTTGTATTATATTTTTTATTCACAGTGTTACTTTTGGATACTTTTTTTCTTGTTAGAATTTGATTTTAATTATTTGGCTTTTGTAGTTGAATTATATTTCTTCAAGTAATCATTTTAAGAATTTCTGTTTATTCATTCAGATTGTATACTTTAAGTATTTTTATTTATGTAAATGTTTTTGAATTTATTTATTTGAATTGCTTTCCTTTCAAAAGAATACTTTGTGATCCAGTATTTGTCACTATGAATTCAAAAACTGCATAAAGCACTGAAAGAACATTCAAAATCATCATCAGCAAAGCACAGTTAATATGTACTTTTATTGGATCGTTAATAAGTGAGATATGAAGTTGAAGAAAGTACATGCGAAAGATGCATAGTTAATTTAATTTAAGATGATATGCATGCACATAATTTTCCATTGTATTTGAACAGTTTTGTTATTGAGATAAAGCTTTATGTGTTTTAACATTCTATTTTTTGTTTCTTAGAATATTTATCCATACTTCAAAATAAGTTTTTTTTTTTCTTTCTAAAATCAGAAGGAGGGAGAAAAGCATTTTATAGGTAGGGGATGAAAAAAAAGTTGTTCTTCTTAATGCCTTATTGCCTTAAATGATTTTTTGAAGCATTTGGCAAATATATCTGCACCGCCCACCTTTTATTATTCACTATATTCCATAAAAAAATTGAAACAGCTTGGTTTTAGGACAAATAATTGAGTTAAAACCTGTTTATCAAATGACAGAGTAATAAAACATATCCCAGAGTTTTTCTAATCAACAAAATCCAGTGTTTTTTCTATCCTATTAAGTGATCTGATCCTAATATGGGATGCAAATAATCTAAACATATAATTTTTGCAATTTTTAAGATTTGTAATTGCCATATTAAAGAGCAAGTTCTTAAAACTATATGTTATAAAATGAGGAAAAATTAGCTGTTTGAAACATTCTTTGTAAGAGGGTTAATATAAAAATTTTTATTTCACAAGTTTCCATTAAAAGATGGGATGTCACCAAAACTCATACTTTTTAAGTTGTTTATTTTATTTATTTTTTAAATACTTAATTTAATGCTGCATAGCATGAAATAGGTATAGCATCAAAATAATTTCTCTTTTATGGGTAGAATGCTAAGAATCAATCTAAATTATAATGAAGTTTCAATAGGTCAAAACTGAAGGGACATATTTCACAAAAAATATTGAAAATGGGACTTATGTAATTAGTATTGGTTTTGCATAGTATGTTTTGATACTTACTTTAACCATGGGGTGCAGCAAAGTTTGGTCTTCATTGGGGAGATGACATTTTTCATTTTGCAACTGAGATATGCCTTCAGTGTCTTTTGTGAAATTCTGGCATTCTTTATTTTTATACAAAATTCGGTATTAAAAAAGTGTTTTCATTTGAGTATATGTTAATGTGTATTGTTGTGTTTTGAAGTAATTTATTCTGTATTATAGGTGCTTGGAGTTGGATCCTGACAATTTAACTGCATTAATGTCTTTAGCTGTTAGTTACACAAATGAAACACTCCAAGTTCAAGCATGTGAAACTTTGGTGAAGTGGCTATTAAAAAATCCGAAATACACCCACTTAGTTAAATCTAACTTTGTTGATGACACTTTGCCAGTATCATCTATATTACCAAGGTAGGGCATCAAATAAATTACAATTCTCTTTCATACATATTCTTTTCCTTTTTGAAATAATTGTTCCAATTAAGTTAATATTCTTTTCTTTCGAGTGCATAAAAAGTGCACTAATGCATGAGGTCACTTTATTTTTGACTTTTAGTGTTTTTAAAATCTGTAAACAAAATTGGTTCCATCTGTATTAAAATCTGTAAACAAAATTGTTTAACTTAATCGGAAATTGCTTCAGTGAAGTTAATTTACGAGATTCTTATGCATTAATGTATGAGGTTACTGTAATTTTATCATTTAGTGTTTTTAAAATCTGTAAACAAAATTGGTTCCCTTGTATGTGTGTGTTTAAGATGAAAAATATGTAACTATGAATTATACTTAGCAGTAGCCCCTTAACTCCTCTTTAATTTGAGCACTTCATCCTTTTCTATTCTAAAAATAGTAATAAGATTTTCAGATCTGTGTCATACCTGATAACTAATTTCACATCATGTCATTTTAACCTTCTGCATTGTGTGTAGTCCTTAATAACCAGTCAGATTAACAAAAAATTTTACTATGATGATTTATTTTTTTGTAGATAACTTGATATTAGATGACAGCTTCATTAGAGAAGGCACCAATTCACATTTTAGTCATGGCTGAAAAAAAAACTGCTGTGAAGTTGGCTGGAATTTGCATTGTGTGGATGATGGATTGAATTTTAGAAGAATGACCAGCTTGGCAGTTAAACATAATTTATTTTGTGGATGACAAATTTCTTAGCACTTATTTTCTGAATTAGTAGAGCAATGAAAGTACTAATCACATCCTGTAATTTTAGATATGTAATTTACATTTTACATGAGGGAGAATAGCTAGCAGAAGTTAATCAACACGTAGTCAGCAAGAAAAAGAAGTGGCAAAAGGGAATGCATGGTCAGCTGCAGTACTATTTAAGTTTGGAAAATCTTTGTTTTCATCCTGAGCAGTGATTTGGTCAAAGTTTACTATAATGCAGAGAAAATGCAGATGCCTTGAAGAGGTTGTACTTTAATTAAAAATTAGTAAAATTTGAAGGTCTATTGCCAGTTTATTCCAATTAAGTTTAATTTGGTAATAAGTTTTTCTTCATATTTTTATATATTATACACACACGCATATACACAGTCCAGTCACATTAATGTGACCATCTGTCAAAAGCTAGAATAACCACCTTTCGCAGAGCGGACTGCTGCGAGACGTGCAGGAAGAGAGTCACATAGGTCCCTGAAGGTGTTCTCTGGGATGTTGAGCCATGCCGACTCTAATGCCGTGGCCAGCTGCTCTAGATTACGCGGTTGAGGATCCATGGCGCGAACAACTCGATCGAGATGGTCCCACAGATGCTCGATTGGGTTTAAGTCAGGTGAGTTTGCTGGCCAGGGGAGGACGGTAAACTCATCCTGGTGCTCTTCGAACCACGCACGTACACTGGCAGCTGTATGGCACCTCGCATTGTCCTGCTGGAAGATGCCATCATCCTGAGGAAAAACAATGCGCATGTAGGGGTGAACATGGTCCGCAAGGACAGATGCGTACTTGTATTGATCCATTGTGCCTTCCACAATGATCAGTGAACCTAGAGAATGCCAGGAAAACATTCCCCAGACCATAATGCTCCCGCCTCCAGCTTGGACCGTTCCGGCAATGGTTGCAGGGTGGTTCCTTTCAGAGGTTTCACGCCTTATACGCCAACGTCCATCTGTCCGATGGAGCATAAAACGCGATTCATCCGAAAACGCAACCTGTCGCCACTCAGTGGACGTCCAGCTGCTGTACTGGCGTGCAAATTCTAGCCTTCGCCGTCGATGAACAGCAGTCAGCATAGGTGCACGAACCAGGCGTCTGCTTCGGAGGCCCAGACGCAGCAATGTTCGCTGAATAGTACTTTGGGAGACACTTTTGGTAGCCCCTTGGTTCATTTTGGTGGTCAGTTGCTCAACGGTAGCCCGTCTATCTGCCCGAACGCATCTCCGCAACCGTCGTTCGCCTCTGTCATCTATGGCCCGTGGTGCACCACATTTGCCACGTCGCTGATTTTGGACAGTCCCATTTTGCCATGCACGGTACACTTTTACCACGGCGGCACGCGAACAGTTCACAAACTCAGCCGTTTCGGAAATGCTTCCACCCTTGGCCCGAAAGCCAATGATCATGCCCTTTTGGAAGTCGGATAAACCGCTTCGTTTCTGCATTACGCCAACGATTGAAATGTTTTCCGAAGCCCTCACACACCCTTTATATACGCTCAACTGCACTGTGCTGCCACCTGCCTTCTGTGATTGGTTATTTAACTCTGACATGGAAAGTACGTGGTGGTCACATTAATGTGACTGGACTGTGTATGTAATAATTCCCTATATGACTTGAGGATTAGAAGATAGCTATTAATGATGAGATCTTATCTGTAATTACTTGAAAAGACATTGATGCATAGATGCACAAGATGATACAACAGAGACAGACTTGACAGAAACAACACATTTATTTATTCGTGGGCATTCTTGATAGGTATAAACATGTTCACATATCATTTTAAGTGCATTTCGCATCCTCCACACTTTTATATAAGGGATTACATTCCTAGATCAGTGGACAAATGGAGCTTTGAGACACATGTCAGCAGCAAGCGAGGTGAAGCAGGGAAAAAAAAAAAGAGAGTGACACAGAGTAGCTCAGTTGTTTATAAACTCCGGATTTATTGTTTCCATCTGAATATTGATTGGCTACAAGATAGCCACACTGCCGTGAAATTTTGATGCATTACAAATGCTAAGAGGAAGACATATAGAAATCTGAAAAGGAAATTTAAAGGTCTAATTGCCAGTTTTTAATAATTTTATATCTAATTTTATTTTAATATTTTATTTCTAATTTGTGTTTTATGTTTTACATATTTCCATCCCCCTTCCAAAGAAAAAAAGCCTTTTGGTGAAAAATTATTTATTATTTAAAGCCTTGTGAGAGAATATTTGCTTTTGAATAAGTGTCTTACTGATTTATATGGGAAGAGTAATAAGTCGAATAAAAGAACTGTGTAAGCAATTGCATGAAGATAGTACTGTGATTCTCTAATTCTAAACTAAATGTGTGGACTGTATAATATACAACACTAGCAACTTTATTAACAGTAATTACTACACATTCAGTACTACTACCTGTTATTAGCCAAAACCAGTGTCCAAGTGAGAGTTTCTTTCTCTCTAGAATAGGTTGTAATGTAATCTAACTTAATATGCCACTGCTGGTTGAAATTCCAAATTTCAATAGGTAAATTATAGGCATAAAATTGAACAATTTCAGAAACAACTAATTCTGTAGTCCAGCTATGAAAGCTAATAGGTAATTTCCATCGTGACTATAATATAAAGAGAGAATCATGAAACATGGTTTAAAATAATATAAGCATTATAAAAAATATAATCTAATTCCCTATGTTACAATCTTACATGCCTTTTTAAAACAGTTCCATTTCAATATAAAGTGCAATTTTCAATACGAACACAATAATGTAAAGCTAAGCATTGTTATCCTTCATAGGCAGTAATATAATTTTGCTGTTAGATCAAATCTATACACCCTACGATGTTTTCACTTTAAAACTCTGGTTTTATTATCTTTACCATGTAAAACTTCTACAGTTCCAGCTAAAAGTCCATTTAGATGAGGGAAGATTATCTTCCTTTAACACTACTAAATATATCACCCTTTAATTTTGTCTCCTATTATTAAACCAGTTGGTGTGTTGTTGAAGATGATTTAAATAATCAGTTTACCAACGTTTCCAAATAATTTCAATGAACTTATTAATAATCTGCCATTTAGAAAGTCTATTATCTATAAGATGAGACAAATCAGGTTCAGGATAAGTAATGGAAAACCCAATTAAAAAATGATCTGGCATTAAGGTCTCAAGATCATTCTAATCTGTTGATACAGGTAAAATTGGATGAGAATTAAGAATACCTTCAATCTGTGTTGCAGTGGTACAAAATTCTTCTAAAGTGAATTGATAGCTGCCTACTATATATTGAAGATGATATACTTAATGCCTGATTTCCATAAATCACCAAAATTTGGTGCTCTAGTTGGAATCAATTTCCAGTTTATACCCTCAGATGTGAAGAAATATGCTATACCAGAATTAGATCTAATGACTATGCAATTTTTTCAGTTCTGATTTTGCGTCAACCTTGTACCGTTATCTGACATCATGGAGGATATGCTGCTGTTATCAAGGATGTCCCAAACTAGAATCTTTTTCCTTCTGAATTACAAACCTAGACTATTGCAGTCACTAATAAAACATTTTTTCATGCAAAAATACAACTTGATTAATTTTTTTGAGAACCATATGCATTCTCATTAATAATCTTGTTCTGTGATGTTTCCATTTTTGTTTCGTCTAACTGTTGATTGGTGGCGCCATTGCTGAGTAGTTGAGGGATTAATGAACGATGTTTTCCATGGCAATCAGAACAGCTGAATTTAGAATTATATTTTGCAATGAAATGCTCCTTTCTAAGACAGTTCAAGTGCAATTTATTGTTTTTAAATGTTTCATATCTTTGATTTGGATTTAATTTCAGAAGTGAGATTTTTATATGTCACCAGAGCACTATCAGTTTTAAGCATCACAGTTTTTGAACTTTTTTTTAACGGATTTCATTTTACTAGTGTTGGTGTTAATGTTATGTAGTAATTGAGATTTTTTCTCAAAAAACGAAATTAATTTATCAAATGTAGGAACTTCTCTAGCATTAATGCTTAGATGAAATTGTTTATGTGTTTCATAATCTAGCTTGAAGGACAATATTTAATAACAGAATATCCAATAAACTATTTTTCTCATACTTTAAAATATTCAAAGCCCTTATGTTTTTAGTAGCATTATCTATTACATATCTTATCCCCTTTGATGATTCAAAAGTTAAACTATGTAAGTGCATTATTGACTTTACATGCATCTCGATTCTTTTATTTTCATATTTATCATGAAGAGCTTTAAATAGAGAACGGAAAATATCATCAACAGTTTGAAGATTCTTTGCTTTGTCAGTTAATGCAGCCTATAAATAATAGAGCTTCTGAATATCTGTTAACTGAGTATTATCTGCAATAATGTTTTCAGATTGCAACTTAAAATTATTCCATTTGTTATATTTAACAGAAAATTTAGGAATTGGTAATTCTGGTAACCATATTTTTACTTTAAAATCAAATTTACTATAATCTCTTTTGTTTTCAGAATGATAGAAATGCTAGAATTTCCATAATTTGTACCTCCAAATCTTCTATTTGTTCCTTTATTTCGGCAGTTTCTTCGTCAGTGGCTGTTCCATCATCTTTTTTTTTATCAACACTTTCAAAATATATATTTCTTAAGTTTCTGATGTCCATTTGAATACTTTAAAGCAATATATACTTTGAGTTTTGTTTTGGTTTACATTATTATCATATTCCTTAACTCCATTTTCTAATTTAGTTTCACTTTTAACACTGTTTTATTTCTATGAACAAATTTATTAATGGTAATTACTATATTCAGTACTACTATGTTGCTTTAGCTGAAATCCATGGCCAAGTGAAAGTTTCTTTCTCTCTATGATAGGTGGCACTGTATTCTAATTTAACAAAGATGAATAGCCATTTTGAATTTTAGCCCTGTTCTCACCTCAGAAATTTTTCTGTATCATTTTATTCTTTTAATTATGAAAAATATTTAAAGATTTTGTTGTATTTTATGCATTTATTTTTCTTAGTAAGAAACGAGAAGCAGCCAAAGAAATGTTTATTGAAGCAGCTCGAATGAACCCTACTGATCCAGATCCTGATGTTCAAAATGGTCTAGGTGTTCTCTTTAACCTCTCCAGTGAATATGACAAAGCAATAGATTGTTTTAAAGCTGCTTTGCAAGTAAGACCAGATGTAAGTATTGCCATGAATCCTTATGCTAATTCTTACGTCTTTTAACATATCAAAATTGTCTGTTAAATGAGCTATACATGTTCACATAGGTACCAAAAAATTCTGTGTCTTTTTCCTCCCTTTAATTTAAGGTTAGGTAAATTGATTCAAATCTAAAAATAAACTGGACATTAAGCTTGGTGTAAGGCAGTGGTTCTCAACTTCTTCTGCCCCATGCATCCTTTTTACCAGTGCTACATGATCATTCCCTCTCCTATTTAAAATTAAAAAAATAAATGCATCCATTTATCTAGATGATTTTTTAAAGTGTTTTATAAATTAAACTACATAAAGTGCAGAAAATGTTGATAAATCCTAAAACTTGAATAAAAGTAGTTTTTTATGTTTATGAATTAAAACTAAATACGTAAAAGCTAAATAAAAGATTGATCGTACTAACTCAGGGAAATGCCCCCCAGGTTCAGAACATCTGTTGTAAGGTTTTGCTTCAGTTACTAAAAACTAACTATTGAATTAGCCTTATCTTTTTTTTTTTTTTTTTTGACGAATTTTTATAATTTTCAGCTATTTAAAATTAAATCAAAACGTGACTGTGGAATAAATATAGAAAGTCATAAACTAAAATTTATTTGGCCTCCTTGAACTAAAAACTTTTGAGTAAAAACTAAAAATGTAGCATAACATATAGAAATTTTTTTGGACTTGCATATCATTTACTTGTATATTATCAAAGAATAACAACACTTGACTAGACTTGTTAGAAAATACCAGTCGAGAAAAACAGACAAAGAATCTTTTCCATATCCACATACCTAAGTGTAAATATTATTTATCACTGTGAATAGCCACATTAAACTACATAGGGTCTGGATATAAAATCCGTCCTCCATGAGAGACTTTGGGGAGTTCATTTAATTGTACAGAAAACTCCTCCTGCAAATTAGAGAATCGAAATTCCATTGTTATAAGAGTGTGCACCATTTGTAGCTGTAATAGAAATGGATTCTTTGCTTTCCAAGTAGGAATTCTTAACTTTTAGTGTACTTCTTAATGAAATTGAAGTGTTTTCAATGGGTAATACTTTCTGTGCTGAGGAAAAGAAAACAAATCATAACACTGAACTGCTGAACATTGATAATGTGACCTGATCTCTAATCCCAGTGAATGGGCTGCCTTCTTGGGTACTTTTATTGTTTTTCCCCATGTGTAACATGGATGCGAGCTAGTTGCCTTTACAAGGTAGGTCTTCCTCCTTGAACTCAGAATTTTTCTCAAAATATGTGTATAGGAATTAACTTACAAAGAAATGCATAACAGTCAAAGAACTAATTCTTAATATTCTATATAAAATCGAAAATAAATTCTTAAATATATGGTGATCAGCAATCAGTTATTGTTGTTCTAAAAGGCTGTTCATGGAAGTCTTATGGTGTCCACATGATTTTTTTTCATTCTCAGCATTCAAGTGAATTGAATATTCTTCATTTTTAATTTTTTTTTCTTATTTTGTTTGTTTATTTATTTGGCATCTTAGAGGATGCATGGCTAATGTTTCAAAGCATTTTTCTGTATATTAATTTTTCGAGTCTTCCTTCTGTTTTCTACTTTTTACAACAGATGCATTTGCTTGTTTTTAGGATGTAGATGTTTGACAAAATATGTAAAATGTTCTAAAATAATATATTTTAATATTGTTTAAGAATTTTCTTTCTCATTATATACAGGATGGTTATAATTAAAGTGACCCTACTCAGACCCCTCTAGAACTTGTGCTACTTATTGAAATTTTGATAAAATTTCGTATATATGTTATATGGACAATGGGGAAACAATTTCTGCAATAAAAATAATTTCACGTTCATCGTTTTCAAACCATTCTTCGACATGGGCCCTTTTCGGCAATCCCTTTAAACAGCAATATTCAGGCAATGCAACTAAGCTGTTGCTGCCGTTCTGATAAAACAGTTGTACCAGTGAAGCTCGATCTTTCTTCTGTAAGGGCATGATTAACGATGACAAAAGCACACACAATGGTTTTCTGGCTCTGACTGCAAGTCTCTTTATAGGTTTGACTAATTTGCGTAAGGATTTTTTTTTAAATTGCCGTCCGGTGGTCAAAATTTGAACTATTTTTTTATTGCAGAAATCTTTTCCCCATAGGATTGCACCAGAGCTCTACATAACGTGTATACCAAGTTCCATCAAAATCCGATAAACAGAACGGCTTCTACAGGGGTCTGAATAGGGTCATTTTAATTAAACTCTGAGTAAAAACTTAAAGGCCAGTAAAAATTTTTGAGAAAATGTAAAATGAAATAAAGGGATTCAAATAATATTAATTATTAAAGTTCATTGATAAGAAATAAATGCTATAAACATAATTTGTAAATACATAATCATGAGAAACATGTGGTTATATACAAAGTTAGTATTTCTGCTTGAGTAAAAACGTTAAGGCCACCAGTCATTTTTTAAAAATAAATATGATATAATCGTATAATTACCATTGCAACTACTAGCTTGTGACAAAGCTGCAATTTTCATATTTGTCATACGTTTCTTCTAAGTGTTGGTGATCTTTGTGAAGATGGCGAAGGGTAAGAAGTTAACTGATCGTGAAAGAGGAGAGATTGAAGCTTTGTCTTCAACAGGAATGAGTAGTCGTGCTATTGCGATAAAGATGGGAAGATCAAAGACTGTAGTCAACAATTTTTTAAAATTGAAAGACAATTATGGTAAAAAGAATACTGGGGGAAGACCTAAAGCTTTGACCTCGCATGATGAAAGAAGAGTTTGCCAACTTGTATTTACTGAAAAGTACTCAACCAGGAAACTGATTCCAAGGTTTAAAAGTTTGTCAAAAAACGATTTATAACACAATTAGATGGTCTGGAAGGTTCACTTATACAGCAAATCGAGAACCTTTGGGGTGACTTAGCAAGAAGAGTTTATGCAAATGGGAGACATTTTACATCAACAACAGAGCTGAAATCTACTATCGAAGGTGAATGGTATACAATCGACCCCACCCTTTGTCAAAAACTCGTTTCATCCATGAAAACAAGAATATTTGAAGTAATTCGAAGAAATGGATCCTACACAACCTTCTAAGAATTTGTAATTTTTTTCTTATATGTAATTTTCTATGTTGGCCTTAAAGTTTTTACACAGGCTCAAATATTCATCTGTGTGTTCTGTAATATTTTCTAATAATAAAATATTTGCAAATTAATTTTTCTACTTTTTTTACTTTTATTTAAGCTCAATAATTATCAATTAAATGGTATTTTAATTCCTCAGTTTAAATGTTTCCATTTTCACAAAAATTTTTACTGGCCTTAAAGTTTTTAGTCAGGCTGTATAACCACCCTGTATATTCATTGTGTGAGTTTTCAGAAATATATTTTCTCTCAGTAGTGACTGAAATACCCAGCTTTTTAAAGTTTCACAGCGAAAATACAGTAGAAGTCCAATAATGTATGCATGTTTTTGGGTGTAAAAGAAATGAAATAAAAATTCAGTGTGTTGTTAAATCAGTAATTTTTAATACATGCAAATAGTAAACAACTAAAGTACACTGTATTAATAACAGGTTTGTTGAAAAAGGGAATTTTATTAATGAAGTTTTCTGCATTCTCTGCATTCGCAGTCGTGTTATTATTATGCACAGATAGGGTTATGAACCTCTGCAGTTATTTAGTTTTAGAACTGTATTTTGAGATATATATTCCTCTGTCTTTTAAATTTGATTTTGAATATTTATGATAAATATATATAAAGAATGTATTTGGATTCTCTTTTTCAGATCCTGAGTTCAAACTTTAAATTAATTATTCTTGAGAATCATCGTACTGATTTGTTTGCGATCCGTGCAAAGAGAATAGAAATAGATGCTTAAGACAAACATTTGCTGAGATTTTCGTGGCAGACAAAACAGAAAAATAGAAACTAAAAGAGGCTGAGGGATGGAGAATGTTTTTATATAATTCTTAAAATATAAATTCTAGCCCTTATAAATGCTAATCTTAATGATGTGGTATTTGAAACAACATAATTTACTTATTAATTTTTGCTTTAAATTTTAAGAGCATAAAATTTATTTGCAGAGTAATATTGTTGGGGAATATACAGGTTTGTTTATACAAAATATTTCAATTTGTTTTTATATAAGAGTTTTTTCATTTTTCAGAAAATGTCTTTATCATCCATCTCTTGCTCTGTGGAATTTTCCACCTTTGTATTCACTTTTGTTTTTGGTTTGAATTGCACCAGAGCTCTATATATTAATGAAGTGAATGTGAACATGTTTCTCTTTTCTTTCTTTTTTTTTTTTTTTTTTTTATTTTTGAGGGGTTGGGTTGTCTTATGCCTATTAAAATTGAAATATTTTTTATGGACTTCTTGAAAAAATTATTTGGAAACAACCATTAACTGTGTGGCCACTGACAGTCTGTATTGAAACTGAAGGTGACCTAGCAGATTTCTCAGGCTTTGTTTTCTTATGCAAAAGCTGCAGAAGTATTGTTGACCAAAAAGTCGAGCTATAGATTTGCTTTAACTATTAACAGAAAGAAGTATTTTAAACTGGCTGACTTAAGTATATTTGGTTCCTATTATAATGAAATTATTTCAGTATTTTAAACTCAACTGATGAAAATTCAGATACTGAGTATGATAGTGAAGAAACAAAAATTACTTTTAATGAGGGTTTAGCATTAAGCTAATATTATCTAAACATTTTAACTTTTTTGTAACTGGCCAGGAAGTAAGATAATACTACACTACAGTGTAGACTACAATTAAGTATATACTTTAAGAAAAATTACTGAAAAGGAAGCCTAAAATGTTAAGCAACAATAGGTATTATGTTAAAAAAATATAAAGTAACCATTTACAGTCATAATGTGTGTGTATAATATAAAAAATAAATAATTCTTTTGGATTAAAGAATTCTTAATGAGTTTGTTTTAGTTATTTATGTGCATCTAATCAAAACATCATATAAAATTTAAGAGCAAAATGTAAGTAATACTTGGGAAAACATGAGCTATAATCCAGACAACCCTTATTCCTGATATATGCAGATTGAAAGAATCCTGTTGTAATATAACTTTATGTATAAAACTATTTTATCCTTTTTTTCAGGTTTCTTTATAATTTAATCTTCAAGTAGCACTCGGCACTTAATGTCATTCATTTTTATGCAGTAACTTTCTTTAATTGACCTGCATGAGTGTGCTTTTTAAATTTTTATTTGAACATTCTTTGTGAATTTCTTCAGAAGAATGCCAAAGTTTTAATTTTTAGTGTAGTTTTATGTTTTTTTCATAGTCTTAAGCTGTAGTTTGAACTTGTTGCCTTTTTTTATTATAGGATAGTTTGCTTTGGAACCGAATTGGAGCAACTTTAGCTAATAGTAATAGGCCTGGAGAAGCTATTGAAGCTTATTATCGTGCTTTAGAACTCTATCCAGGTTTTATTCGTGCTCGTTTCAATTTGGGTATCAGCTGTATCAATCTGGGTGCTGCTAAGTAAGTATGATAGCTCTGAAGCATTTTTCTGTACTAGTACATGTGTGTTTATGTATACAGACAAAATCTGAGATACAAAATCGAGATTTCCACGACTCTGGATTTCGGAAATTTTTAGATCATCAGTTTAAATCTCATAAGATAACTTGTAGAAATTATAAAATTAAAATGAGGCATTTATAATCTTAAGGAATCAGAGTTAAAAAAAAAATAAAATAAAAAAAAAAACTATGTACTTTAATGTACTATGTATGTTTTTGTCAAACGATGTAATTTGAAGCAGTTTTATTTAAACTGCTTCATTTTTTGTGCCAATAATATCTCTTTAATTTTATCAAACGGCATGATTTCTTGTTCATTTATGAACTTCCACTGTTCAAGTCCTGTAACTCGAGAATTCCCACTAAACTGTCAGTCAGCATCTTTTTATTTTCAGAAGTCTCTTTGTCACTTTCTTCATTATCAGCAGCAAATAACCATATGATAGATTAACTGGAGTTAAAACATAACAGGATTTAAAACCTTATGAAAAATTTCACTGTCCATTAGTTAATTGCTTATTGCATCATTGGCTGCTTGCAGTGGCAAACTTCTGTAATATCATCTTCATTTATTTTCCATATTTTTTCACTAATTCCATTAACTGGAAAACTTGTTAGTGATCGTAGTACTCAGGCATGTATTATTGCAGCTCTGAAACGATTCATCGGATGACAAGGAAGGCCAGCTGAAATATTCAGTGATTGTGGAACAAATTTCATTTGTGCAAAGAATTATTTAAAAGTATGCACAATAAAGGCACTTGGTATTTACTTGACAAATGAAAGCATTAAATAGGCAATAAATGTTCCATCAGCCCCTCATTTTGGAGGCCTTTGGGAGGCTGCCATTAAATTCATGAAGTTTCACATGACATTTGTTATAGGATCGCAGATCTTCTCACAAGAAGAATTTTCAATGTGTTTAATGGAGATTGAAGCAGTACTTAATTCCTGTCCTTTAATGGCTGATTCTGAGTACCCAAAGGATTTTTCTTTTATTATGCTTGGTCACTTCATTATCGGTTTCGAGTTAAAAATTATTCCTGAACCTGAATTTATAAATGAGAAAATTCCCATCCGTGAACAGTGGAAATTAGTCACACAGATTTCCCAATCATTTTCGAAATTGTGGTCAAAAGGCTATTTGGCTCATTTGCAAGTGCACGACAAGTGAAAGCTCCCCAGTGCTGATTTATGTGTGAATGACTTGGTGCTAATCAAAGATGAAAACTTTCTGCCACTTAAGTGGGAAATGGCAAGAGTAATTCACACCTATACAGGAACTGACAATAGAGTTAAGAGCAGTGAGCTTAAAAAGTGTCTGAAGTGAAATGAAGAGACCAGTTCTTAAAGTGGTCTGACTTCTTGTGGATGACTGATTGATTTGATTTATTTTTTTCATTTATTTTGTTTTATAATTCAGTTTGTTTAATTTCTATTTAAGCTGATGATGGGATCATGGGAGCCCAGTGTGCTATGACATCCACTGCCCGCTGAAAGAGGGAGCTGTATCATCCTTCTAGTTTTCTGTATTATGTATGTGTAGTGAGTAGGAATAAAAGTGTTGTTTCAAATGGCGCTGTTATTTTTTTACTAAGTGTGGAGTTTAATTTCAGCTGCCCCTGTACAAAAGATATGAACAATGTTTCTTCCTCAGGCTTAATAATTTATTTTTGAAATGAACTGGGCAGGGAAAGTATTGAATTTGCGATCTAATTTTTTAGATAACAGCTGAAAACTTTAAAGCCAACAGAAACAATCTGAAATATGCAATAAAAACTTAATTATTTTTTAATGTTGAGAAATATTTACTTGTACATAAAAATCATGACAGGTTGATTAGGAGATTTTCCTCTTTTAACAGAGTATTATTTTTATTTATCTTATTATAATAAAGACATTATCACTTTTATATGTTAATGAAATGTTAAACAAATTAACTGTTGTTCTAGTCAAAAGGTGAAATAAAATTTGTTTTACTTTTTTGACTACTGAAGAGATGAGATGAAAGCCATTTTATAAGATTATATTGCATCTGCTATCAGTGGAAATTCTTTTTATTCCTTTGGCATTTTGAAATTGTTGTGTAAATTAAGAAAAGAGAAGTTTGTTGTTAGCAAGTATGATAATTTTTGTACTGCTCGTCTTATTTTTCTTTCAATGTATTTAATATTGGTCTTGTGTTTATAATTAGTTAATGAATGTTTGTGGAACTGTATTCAGTAGGATAAATTGAAATCTTTTCACATTTTGTATCGTAAGTTCTTTCAAATATTCTTTTGTTATATATGAGTAATTGTGGAATATTATTTGATAAAACATTGGGTACTTGGCTGTGAAACTGTCACCAACCAGCATGATTTAGTGTCAGTGATGGATGATCATTCCATTACAACAGATTCAAAACATCTGAACGTTTGCTTGATGTAACTCCAGTGATTCATGATGAGCTACTTCTTGTTTTCATGAACAAGGATATAAATGAGCTGTTATTGCTGTATTTTTTGTTGCATTTTTTTATTAAAATTTGAGACTTATACAAAACAGCAAGCAGTGGATTATCGTTACGGTTGGGGCATCCCATCGTAAAAAAATGTATTTAGTAATGGATGTGGTGTGGTCACCTGAATATAGGCAATAAAAGAGTATTATTATTTATTTAACTGTGATAAATCTGTACTTAATAGAATTCTAAATAGGCCTGCAATTAAAATTGTAGTGTTTAACAAAATAGTGAAACTTGGCGAAAGCCTTCTTAAGAAGTGTGTGTGTGTGGGGGGGGGGTGAATGATTGTTGCTTATTAAATAAAGAGAGATCAATTTCTTCGGAATTCTGCAGGAACAATTGCTGAAAACTTGGCGGGATATCCACCAACTTTGATTATTCAGTGGTAACCAACTTTCATAGTCACAGGAAAGTGCCAAACATTGTGTGGAAATAATGTAAATTGCTGTACAGTTTTATGCTTAATATTTATTTTGGAAGCAAAAGTATTAATTTAACTACCGTTTACTACTGTATTTTACTTTTTTGTGCATTTTGTGTAATTGCTTGAAGAGAGTTGAGAAAAATCAGAAAATTTCACTATTTATTACCTATCAGGTTTTGGAAAGTTCCAAAAAATTAGGTTCTTCAGAATCTTCATTAAAAGCTAGATTCCAGAGACATTCCCTTTCTCATAATAGTGTAGTCATTTGCATGAGAAATCGACTACTATTCTTGAGAACTTTTGGTGAGAATAGTGGATAAAAATTGCTGTGTATGTCTTTAGACAATATTTTGCAGCCTTTTCATGTTTAAAATTTCCAGTCTTTTAACTCATAATTATTGATTTGTTAAGTTTATTCTGTGTATTTCTGAAGCTATTTCTGATATCTTATAGAGTAACCAACAGTAACATATTAAATCACACTTGTTAATTATACTTGATTTTAACTGAGCATATTAATTTTTTATATTGATTCAAATGATTGTTCAGGAAAATAAAAAGCAAAAATGCAGCAGCAGTTCCATAAAGCATTTCAGTGGTGTTTTTACATTAATCATTTTATGATATATATAACTAACAATAATGTTCTTTATAATTTTCAGAGAAGCAGCTGAGCACTTTTTGTCTGCACTTAATCTACAGAATGCTGGAAGAGGACCACAAGGGAAGTCATCTAAAGCTGCTATGTCAAGCAATATTTGGTCTACTCTGCGTACTGTAATGACTCTCATGAAGAGGACGGATTTATATCAGGCTGTTGACAACAAAGATCTTGATTTGCTCAATAAAGAATTTGGGATGGAAGTCTAATTAAAATATATTAAAAATTCAATTATATTTATCTGTAGTTTATCCATCATAGACTGTTCAGTTATTTGAATCTCTTCTCCATAAAGGAGAAATTATTTACAAACGTAACATACAAATTATTTACAAACTGTATTTGCTTGCCTCAATAGTAATTTTCCAAAGACTTATGTGATCTAGTAATATCTATATATTATTCTTTTGCTCTGGATTATTGTGTAACTCTGTATAAAATTTCAATTCCAATAATAAATTTTCATTGTTTTTTTACCAATTTTGAATTGTTGCTATATTATTTGCGAAATGTATTTACATGGTAAACTTTTTGTATATTTCTGCTGAACTTTACTTATTGAAGGCTGGTAATTCTGTTCAAGTTTTATTTCTGATAAAATGAATTGATTACATTGATTGGTGCTATTTGTAAACGCAAACCAGTTTTGGGGATCCCCAACCTTTATGCACTTTGAGGCACATTCTAGAATACCGGTGGGGTGGCAAGTACATTTATATTTTCAAGGTAAATTTATTAGTTGAAATAATATATAAAAAATTTTTAAAAAGTATCCAAAAATATAATTTTAAGATATCAAAATTATTGTTGAATTCATGTTTTAAATAAATAATTACTAAATAATATTGATAAATGTTTGCAAATTCTTTGGTATGCAATTCATAGGTTTGAAAGTTCTTTATAAGGAATGTTATTCTTAAAGTCAGTGCATTGCATTTCATCACTGTTGCTTCATAACTAGGACAGTGGGATGAAATTCCTGCTCATAAGCAATCATTAAGTTGTTCATCTTGAAGCCGAGTTCTGTACTTTTATTTTGCGGTATTCATTGTTGAAAACAGTGATTCTAAAAAATATGTGCAATCGGAAAGCAGTTTTATCTAGTATGATGCTCTTGATTGATGTAAACAAATACATTTATATTTCTCTGATAAACTGCTAAGTATAAAAAAAATTATACTTTATTGAAAACTTAATTATTTTTATTATAGTCACAGAGTAGCAGGTACACATAAAACTGTCGGCAGTTGAATGGTGCCTGTGGGCTTAGAGCTGATGACCTGTAGTCTGCATGAAGATTTAGAGCAGTTAGACTAAGTGTCTATGAAATAGTCTATTTTCTAGCTACTGTAGAAATTGATTATAATGTTTAAAATCAAACTTATGCTTCATTTCTGAATAATGATATCTTGTAAATAAGTTTAACTAATAAAATTAGAACTGTTATTTAATCAGACTTTTAAGTGTATTTTTTAAAAGAAAAATTAAATTTGTTAACAGTTTTGTAACTTTCTTTTCTTGAAGCCAGTTATTTAATGAATATTCAGTATATAGAGAAGAATTATCAAAATTGGTTGAATCAAGAGTGCTTTGAATAATAAGTTCTGAAACATGCAAGCGGATTATTGTTTTTTGTTTTAAATATTTAAATTAGTAACTTTTTATACTGAAAAAAAATTATTATCAAAAAACACAGTGTTGGTTCAGTTTATATTGGATTATAGCAAATCCTCTAGGTCTATCTACCTAAGAAAAGAGATGCTTTTGGGAAAACAAAATTCTATATGACTTTCATTTCATCAAGAAGAACTTTCAGCATGCTCATTTTCTTTCTAAAACATGAATTAAATAAATGATCGAGTAGATTTTGAAATAACTACTGATGATTTTGCTTCATTAACCTGTTGATGGTCATCAGCAAGCAGAGCTCCAATTCGAGTTACGCACCACAGTGGGTGTAAATGAGCATGCTCAGATTACAAATTTATGACTGACAGATATCATGTTTATTTGGGAAGAAAGAATTGCTTAATCTCGCAGCTGCCGAAAGGTTAAAAGCAAGAAAAGTTCTGTGTGTACGTACACACACACACACACACACAAAATGCTGTATATAGATAGGTACACACACTGTGTATATAGGTTTTTTTTTTTTCCCTTACAGTTTTCTGTATAGGGGCATGAGTTTATTTCTTTACCTGAGGTAAAAAAGTATCACTCTGGCTAATCATAGTTGGGCACTTACCACAATTTTGACTTTGGTTGTGCAAATGTTATCTGCAAAGCTTCTTCATTTAGTAAACTGTATTTCCATCGAAGCCTTTCCATTCATAAAAATGTTTCTTCTTTAGTCAATGGCAATTCTAATCTAATTCTTCTAAATGCCTTTCAGAACTTGAATTCTTAGCCTCTTTATATTTTATTAATATCTTTGACAGGTAACACTAGATTTATTTTCACTTTGCTTCATCCATTAATTTCCATATAAAATGAGTCCCTTCTATCTTTGAAAAAAAAAAAAATCTGAACAAGAGGGATCTATGTCTGATCACCTGTGAAAATAAAGAGTTTTATACAAAATCTAAGCTAAACTAAATTTGCTTTTTTGCCTAATTTTAAATAAACAAATAAATGGTATGGTGAATGCTGCATCAGTACTATTAAACTAATTAAAACTTTGTTAAATATAAGTAATCAGATTTTGTATTAAAGTGATAGGTGCATAAATACATTAATGATACTGTCAAAAAATTATTCCACTTTGTAGATATATTAGGTTAATTTGAAGCAGGAGTCATGAAAAATTAGGAACGCCTTTGCCGGGAAGCAAACCAGAGACATCTCGGTCACGCGCAGAGCGTGCTGACCACTACACCACGAAGGCAGGAGAAATATCTTATATACTCCCCCTTTTAAAGGGCGACTTGGAATTAGAGGCCGCAAACGCCAAATCGTGGTGGTGGAGAATCATCATCCATCACCTTTTTTTTTTAGTTCGGGTGCCACTTGTAGAGACATTAGGTTAATTCGAAGCAGGAGTCATGAAAATTTAGCAACGCCTTCACCGGGAATCGAGCCACAAACCTCTCGGTTATGGGTCGAGCGTGCTGACCACTACACCACGAAGGCGGGAGAAATACCTTATATACTCCCCCTTTTAAAGGGCAACTGGGGATTAGGGGCCCCGACTGCCAAATCGTGGTGGTGGAGAATCATCATCCACCACCTTTTTTTAGTTCGGGTGCCACTTGTAGAGACATTAGGTTAATTCAAAGCAGGCGTCATGAAAAATGAGCAACGTCTGCTGGGAATCGAACCACAGACCCCTCAGTTACGGCTCTAGCGTGCTGACCACTACACCACGAAGGTGGGAGAAATACCTCATAAGTTTACCTGAGAAAATCTTTTTTGAGGTTGTTTTTCATTAGCTAGATAGTACATATATACAGTATACTGTACTTATGTGTTTTCTGTAGTAAATAACTTGATCTAATCAAACCAAAGTTTATTTAGATGTATACTTGTATAATGAAACTAAAGCATTTCTTTTGTTCAAAACATTTTATTTTTATATTCTTGTCTTTTTTTAGACTTTGCTTTTACACACAGACAAATAACTATATACAGTTTTGAAACATTTATTAATAACCAACAAAGATAAGATATATTGTTAAGGTTTATGCATTTGAAGAGCATAAACCTTGCAAACATGTTGGCATACCGTTAAATTTAATGAAAGTACCAGAGGCACCAATGGTAATCCCTACCAAAAACATTGCCAGTGACACAGAAGCAACAGCACCACCTTGGTATCTTGTGGATTTATGGTGTATTAATTTTTCTGGCTTTTCAGTTCTTCCATCTGGTGGACTTGTGATCGAAACACCACCTGGAGATGTGGAGATGGTAGTTGCTCTCGAGCCACCGTCTTTTGTGCTTTTGTCTTTTTCTGGCTCAGTAATCAAGGTAAAAGGGAACCTTTTTGGTGTAGTAGGCTGTGTAGGTCCTTCTGTGGGCCCAGTATGACGCTCAAATGTGCGATTGAGTTGAAGAGTTACGCTGTGTTTGACCACATAAATTTTCTGAATCTGAAGGGGTAAAAAAGATAAATTGTTTCAGTTATTGATTCTATATAATTTACAAAAATAGTAGTACCACAAATACTGGGAATATGCAGGAAGCATTTTTCAACTTTTCTAGACTAGAAGAACCATTAAAAGAATTTTCAGTTCTCAAATAATATCTGTATGCAAAACTTGTATCGACTACATTTAAGGTATTTTAACAGGATGATTTAAATTACACCCAATAATAGTTATCATGTTTTAAATGTATACAATACCGTGTTTTAAACGTATATTATTACATTAAGATGTCTATTCAAGAAACATATTTTTTTTTGCTTTTGGACAGAAACTTAAGGATTTTTAAATATTCAGGGAATAACATTTCTTTTTTTATGCATTCGTATAAAAATACTAAAAATTGGTAAAAGTGACGGTTAACCCTAGATTGTGTGATTTGTGAAATTACCTCTGCTGATTTCTTGAATTTCTCGCTCACTGATTGTACTTTCACCAAACTGACATTATTATAACTGTCGGAGCAGGAAAAACAGCCCTATCCATCCCATTATGTATCTACCCCTGATGATAAAAATCTAAATGTAAGATATAAATTTGGATGAATATTGGCAGTAATTCAGGTTGTAATAGAAGAGAAAATTTTAGTTTCTAAGTAGGTTTGTGAAATCTTTCCACTGAGGAAACAGGCATTGCATTATTTTCTGCTTTGAAAACAAGATTCTTATATAACTGTTGGATAAAAGCTCTTTTTAATACTGTAAGATTTGTATATACATACATTTATAATGAGTAGCCACTATAACAAACATAAAAATATTTAATATTGTTAGAAAAGATATTTGCAAATCATGGTTAAGTTATATGTAGCTGTTTCTCTCTGTCTCTATATATATAGTTGAAATAAAATTGCAGTATATAAGTGTTGCATCGTCAAGGACACACAAAAAAAAAATTCCTTTTTTATAGTATATATTATCTGAGTGTTTGAAAGAACTGAAATCATTGGTACTCAGTATACACTGAAAGTGCCATTCTTGAATGCATGGGGAAAAAAAAATCATATCTAACTTCATAAAATTATACAGAGGGTGTTCACATATTTTTGGAACAATTTCAATAAAGAATTTTAAAAAGTGTATGTTTTGGAATAAAAATTTCTGTTAATAGATTATCATTTAAAATGACAAATGTTGCCTGTTGCTTTTAAATTTATTATTCTTTCAAAATGTCACACGTAAACAAGCTGTGGATTGAAGAAAATGCTTTTCTAAGAGAAATGTTTCTATTCCTTCAATAACTGCAGCAAAAAAGTCTGTTTACTATCAAAAATGATGGAAAAAATATATAAGTATACATATGTACAAACCTAGACTCCATCAATGCAAGGAAAGTCTCAGTAAAGGGTTTATGATTGTCGCAAGATTATCTTACAACGATAAATTAAAAACTAGAAGAGTGGGAGGAAAAAGTGTTGAAATCAAGTCTGTTATCAAGAGAATGTTTTATGTCTGATATTTACAGAATAAATTCGATTTTTTTTATCCCAATGACTGTTAAAGAGTGAAACTCCAAGACAAAACAGCAAGTCATATTTTGAAAAGTCTCACTACATTCTTTGAAAAAATGAAAACTGCTGTTAGTGTTGCATATATATTTTTTCAACATATTCCTGCGAAGTCTCCGACTATTATTCGCCTATCGACTATTATGTCTTGTTTCCTGAAAGAAAAAAACTTCCTAAGCACAAACACCCACGATTGATAGACTGGAAAGGAGCGGAAATTTTACAAAAAGCCCTTCCATTATTAAAATCATGATGCAGACTTATGGGGCAGAAAAAAAAAAGCTATCGGATAAAACACTTAAAAGAAGGGTTTTTACATTTTAAACATAATTAAACGACCCCAAAATCAGTCTAAAATTATGTAAACACCCTCTATATTATTTGCAACTAATTTTGCAAAAAATATGATGGGAGCAAAAGAATTTTGTTTCAATATTAAAAAGCAAAATGAATCATGAAGTGATTGTTCTCCATTTATGTACTCCACCAAGAAGGTCTTGGTAGAAAAATATTTTCAGCAGATTTTGTGGTAAATGTTATTTGGAAGTCTATAAACATCGAAAAAGCAATACATTGCGTTCTATCGAACTGCGAAATCATGAGAATGTTTCGGCAGAACCAAGACAAAGGTCATGTGCGGTACTTCCCGTGATCGTGATGCTTTTGTAGAAATAAACCGTTACATCTTGTGCAAAAAATATCGTACTTCCTGTTGTTCGTACTGCTGACACTCATAGGCGATGAATTGTGCCCAACAGTCAAAACAATCTTAAGCCATTGGAAGCTTATTGTAAGTTTTTTTTTATCGACAATCGCTTTATTATAAGGGAGTTCAGTGTTATCAAAATCATCTAGAACGATTTTTAAAAGTACTGAAATCATATTAAAGCTATGAGGACAAAGCATTTTCAATGATGCTAAACTATCAGAACCACTTCAGGGGCTACACACAATAAAAGAATTAGACTTCGATGTATATAACATATTGACAAACAATAATTACTGACAACTTGCACTGAACATCATTAAAAATAGAGCTTATAATTTCAACAAATAAGGAGTGCTCGAGCTGCATTTGCAGTCTTTTGAGCAAAACTTCGATGTAGACTCTATCGCATTTTGTCATATCGTTTTTTTTTTTTTTTTGTTATCCAAAGATGTGACAAACAAATGTGTTCATTCTGTTAGAAAAGCTTTAATGCAAGAATTCGTTGTAAGTTCTGTTTGCACCTCGACTTGAATTATTATAAGTAGGTATGATTTTATTCGAAATCTTACAACAACTAAAACTGTTGACGACAAGCGTCCTTCAAAATGTATTTGCTGAAAAAAGGAAAAGAGAATACACTGCTCTACAAAATTTAAGCAGAAGACGGATTTTCGAATACAACGTTCTGCAGAAATGTTCCAGATCATACCATATCCCTAAGATGGGGATGGACAAAATGTAGGACAACTAAACAAAATCATCCAAACAAAGAATAAAGAAAGATAAAAAGCACTTTATTGAAAAGATAGCTCCGAGCACAACTGGAAGGTAGACAGAAACGTCCATGTGACAGGCGCCTGTCAAGAAAAATTCACTAGAAGGGAATATGATCGCCTCTGACTGTGACGCAGAAATTACAGCATCTGTCGGTGATGAGAACAAGGTTGTCTAAAAGGTGTTGAACCATCTGCCCATTCTTATACCGCCAATTTCAGCTGCGAAATCGTCGATGGTCGCCTGGTCATGTGCTGCCAAGCGTTTCCCGAAAAGGTGCGCACTTGTTTAAGGAATTTAGGTCTGAGGACCTTGAAATCCATGCTTTGATTATCCAAGTCAATCTATGCTTTTGATTATCTTCACTCTCTGCAAGAGCTCTGCGACAGCTACTGTACGAGGTATAGCGTTATCGTCCATGAAGAGGAAGTGCGGACCCAGAAAGAACCTCGGTACAATAGAAGTCACCAGTGACTAAAACTGCTTGGAAGATGTAGAGGTCAGTACGACTACCAAGCATGATACCATCCCAAATAAGAGTTTCGCCATCTCTAAAATATTCCCTTTCGATGCCCTTGGAGGAATCATTATATATTCCATTCTCCTTCCAGATATGTTTCTGTCCAAAATCTCTCGTCAGACTAAATTCGCTCTCATCTGCAAGCAGTCCTTGACCCAACTCCTGTTATGTTCAGTTCTTGTGTTCCCAGCATCACAGAAACTGGCATCGTTGATGAGTAGCATTAATAGCACACATTGTACTGGTCATCAATCATTTAGACCACGTTTGCGCAGCCTCCTCGCCATGTTAAAATGGAATATAGATATTTAGTATATTGTATGTGTGCGATATCTCCTGCTGTAGACTGCCTGTCTCTTTTTGTCAGTGGTCGTTCACCGCCGTTATTGCTCGTAGACGACCATTGCTGAACGAACAGCTGTTTTTGCAGTGGGAAATGCTCTCTAGGTTCGTGAAGCGATGTTGTGAGCGATCCGGAACTCGTCCAGTGCACGAGTCACACTTCGACCTTCTCCCAACTTCACAAGTGAAAGACCCAACAATGAATTACGAAGTCATCTTGATGATATTTACTGGATAGCCTGTTAGCCATATCACACGGTAGCACAAGCTCATCGTCGTTGGAATCATTGTACACCGTACAGTACCTTTCACTGAATTCCTGAGCGTACATCGCTCTTCTGCGACACCCTGTTCTCTAAGTCATGTGCCATATATGCGCATGTCCTACTGTACCGGTCCCAAGCCTATCTCCTGACTAATCTTTCGGTCTATTCTGTGGCTTTATTTCGCTTTTATGCCGATTTTCCACCTCGTCTTTAATTTTGAAGTACCAGTGTCTTTTGATGTTAGACGGAACCTATATTTATATCGAGAATAGTTGTAAGTTCTGTTTTTTTTTCTTTGAAAAAAAAAGAACCTGTTCGTTGCACAGAAGTAGACCACTTGTTAATTTTGAGTACAACAGGATATATTTTAGATGTTTTAGGATCTTATTTTGATGACGGGAGGAATAATGGTGCCTCTATAATAACATATAACATGAGAAAACAAACCGAAGGATTGAGGAAGCTGGTTATATGAATATGATACAATAATAATAAACCGAGAATTTAGAGATGTTATCGAAGAAATTATTAACTTGATCATCAGAATGGCACATTTTTTGCGGAGCTAAAGCCAGCATACCACTGTAGAAGCTAATGAGTCTCGATTAGTAATATTCATAATGCGGGCGGTAGAACCTGGGAATGTGCTAATGAAACCATTTAAAGCACTTAATCATACGATACCTAATTCACAACTGCCATTACTTACGATACTACGTTAGAATAGTGTTTATTACTTGCAATACTTTTAGACCTCCAAGAATAAGAGATGACAACAAAAGTAGTACAATAATTGCAGAAAGGATGTTAACAAATGAGTAAATGATGTAAAGTGGTAAAGAAAGAAAAACGAGTTATCTGGCAAGAAATGACAAATAATAAGATTTTCGACATAATAAAAGAATTGAGAGGACTGACTATGGATATTTATCATTTGATGCAAGCAGAGAGTTATACATCTAAAGATACCGAAGATCACGGTCTTTTACAAGCTACTTATTCACAAAAACTATTTTGATATAATGAGAGTTTTGATTCAAAGCAGACATACATTACTGAAAGGCGTATACTTTATGGATTCAATACAGTCGAGCTGGTGCCCCATGCTGGTGTTGCCAGTGTAAAGTTGGAGATCGTGTCCTGGGGTGTTTTGCTCAAGTTGCATTTTTATAGTGGTTCCTTGAGTATTGTAGACACACTCAACATCGCACATTAAAATCATCAACACATTATCTAGATTTCTTAGAAGATGCTGCTGCTGGTTGCTCTGACCAAAATAATGAATGACAAATGTAATAATTATTAAGTTTTTTTACAATACTGAGTTAGTTTTTATATGCATTTTGTATTAATAAAAATGCTATGTTCATGCTTTTATTTGTAAGAATTAGTACCTTTGGACCACAAGTATAAAATTTTTAAATAGGTAAATATTGAGATGAAACTACTTTTTTCTTTAATGGTACTAATGTACTACAACAAATATCAAGAACCAGTTGGGGCCAAATAAGGGGCTTATCGCCTACTTTCCATTCCATGCTTAAACTTCAAATAGTGTCAAATGCTTCAAATAATGTCAGCATTTCTTCATTTATACTGTAAACATTTTATGAGCTTCTATAAAAATATTCATTTTTTTTGTTATGACTAACATTTTTTACTTTTTTTTTAAATAAAAGAGCTTAATACAACAAAAGCGATTGTTTTTTTATCCTCCAGGTTTAGAATTGCACTGAAACGAAGTGGTAAGAAAGACAGCGGTAGCTCTATTTAGACGTCTGACCGGACATGACTGTTTACGAGACAACCTCTACAGAACTGGAGTGGTGAATTCCCGAAATTGTATATTGTGTGACTCCAATCAGCCTACGAGTTTTGAACATTTAAATAATTGTATTGCACTTTCTCGGTATGAGGACATTGTTAAAAAGTACTGGAGAGCCCGTGAACTAATGGCTTACGCTCTTATGTTTGGCATTTGTAAAATAAATAAAACATAACGTGACTATGAATATTTGGTTTCTCCAACACAGTCGAATTCAGGTCAATCCTTGTCAGCGTTAACAAAACAATTAGAAATATGCATTTTGATTTAGAAAAACCTCTGAACTTTTTCAGATGACACAAAACTTAAAACATTTTACATCTTGCATAAATGAAATCAAAATATTCTTCGAAAACTCGAGTGTTCAGTTCAGAATTGACAAAAGATCAGTGATTTAGGTTAACATAATACGCTGAATAATGGTTATTGGAGAAATCAAACAACAAGGATAAGCGTAAGATTTGTAAATTTTGCCGGACCGGTTTTCATGACCGGATACCAAGATAACCAAGAATATATATTGGACCAAGATAACATTCTAGAATATCTATTGGACGGCGGGCACCATTTACTTTTCAAGATGAATTTATAATAGATGCACATAAAAAAAAACAGAGATCAGCCGCACTTCGCTTTGTGAAGGTGTCTGTGTTGGACGCAATTTCTATTTCATTAAAAATTAGAAAACTTTCACATAGAATTTTATTGAAAACTAAAACATTTTTATTGCGATTCGACAACAGCGGGTGCACATTAAACGATGGCGGGCCATGCCAGCGGGCATAGAGTTAGGAAATTCTGCCATATCTGATCTCGTTCATTTGCGCTTAGGCAGCTGAGGTAGTCGGTTTGGTATTTAAACCATCCAAACTAGTCCTGCAAAACTTAACAAGTCTTACGTTGATTCTTGTTGTTTGATTTCTCCAATAAAAGAGCAGTGGTTGAAAAAATTTTACTTCTTGGTGGGTAACTGAATCACCTCAGTCACAAATTGCAAAGCAAGGCAAATAGAGTTTTTTCAATATTAGAAAAAGTAATTTTGCTTAAGAAGAAATTCATTCTATTCGTTGAATATTTAGACAGGAAGACTTAAGTTCATTTCCGAAACTTGTCCCATCATCACTGAGAAAGTAATATTTCTATTATCAAAGATTATTTGAAACACTAATTTTAAAAGTGAAAGAACTTTTCTTTAAAGTTTTTAAGAATTCAGAAATAATAAAGCAACTTTATGTTATCATTAGCTGCTTTTAATACACTAATTTGAAAAAGTTAATTTTTTTCGTATGGCAGTGGCGCAGCTAATTTTGAAATACAACTACTGAAACACACAAAAAGAAACATGTGGAACTCAAAATTTGAATGGCTTTGTAGAGTTAAATAGGAATAGGAGAAAGGAAAGTGCAGTCTGATTTCACAGCGCAAGGAAACTTCTATAAAAGATTTACAGAAAGCAGAACGAAATGATTTTTAGTAGTTGGTATAGTCTTCCGGATTCATATGATAAGCCGACAAAATTTGCATTTGGTGTTCTCAATATCGGATGTACACATTTATGAGAGTAATTCTTTTCTAATATGAATTTCATGAAACATAAATTGGGGAATCAAATTACTGAAGCCAAACTGAAATCGTGCCTTGAAATCATTACAAACAGAACAAACAGAAATTTTCTAAGGAAGTGCAAACTTATTGCAGACACTGATTAAAATGAATGAGAGCAAATTTTCGTGCGATTTATTCGTTTAATAAAGAAATAATTAATGTTATAGTTTGTTATAATACTGCTTTAAATTTTCCTATTTGACAAAATATATTAATAGCTATTAAATAATTTCAAAATACTCATGAGGGATAAATTTACCTCTTTCGTTTCTAACGTTTGAAGTTATTTTATCAGATCGTTTGAAGTTATTTAAGTGAAAGAAATTAGCACGTTAAAGGCAAGCCATCAGAAATAGGAAAGTTAAATAAACACTGTCATTGAAATGAAAAGAAATGAACTAATTCATCCTTATCCTTTTCCGAAAGTCCTTTGATAAATTTAAGAACATAGTTTCTCTTTAACCTGATTTTAGTCACACCTAGAAGAAATTTATGTTACACATTTTATATTACTATTTATGCGCTATTCCAAAATATTTTATGCTTCCATTTCCATAACTTTTACTGTAGTTAGTAAAACATTGCAATAATCAGTTTTTTTATATACTACACTTCTATCAACGCCATCAAAAGAGCCTAATTTAGAGAGTGCTGATTATTATGAAATAATATTTGACTTTCATATTATACTGTTCACTGAATTTGAGGTGTTAATTTTGTATCTTGCATTAATTACTGTTTTATTGGAATATTTGCTGTGTATAAAAATACTGCTAAAGCATTCGAGATATTATGAACTACCAACAAACAGATTTGCACAGCATGACATTAATATTCTTTGCAGTAGTTTATTTCAGTCCTATGTAATTGACCAGTCTTCTAGCTAGATGCGTTTGGTAAATTAAGCATCAACTTCAATTCTAACTTACGTATCCTCAATTATACTTAATAAGCTTAGAATCTGCTTTCATTGAAATTTTGAATAAAATTATGCATCTCATTTTACCCGTTCCTTTTGAGTAGGCCTATGGTAAATGAAGACTTGTCCTTTATTGACACTGTTTCTGAAGGTATCTTCGGCTTGAAACGCAGTCTTTTGACTTTCTTTCACGCTCTTCGGCAGGTCTTTATGAGCATCTAGAAGGAGGAATTTGACGTAGAGCTTCTTATCTTTCACCGACTAAAAAAGAAATTTGCATTATCTTACTATAACTGAATATTAGTTAAAAAAAACACAGATATGTTTGCATCGTTTGAAAGTCTTTACAAAGAATATTGGTTAACTTCCTACTTCGTCTTTTTCGGTAAGTCCTTTTTACTTCCTTGTACGAAGTAAAAAGGAAGTATTGTGATCGCGAAAAATTTCGGGTATCATATTTCAAAGAACATGTCCATTTTGAATGCAATTTAACGCCATTTTTGCTTGACATTTGTA
>KK112317.1:172609-183181 GCA_000611955.2 Stegodyphus mimosarum
TTGTTACTCGGTTCAGTGATCTCAGTTTTTTTTTATTCTTATACGTTGGTAAACTGTGCAATTTTTGCTTTAAAAATGATTGAATTATATTGTTCTTATCTTCCGGGTAAGATTTTTATGCCTTTAATAAATCTGCATGCACTATTTGTAGAATTATCAACAATTTAGTTGTTTAAGTTAACGAAGTTGTTTAAGTGCGGCTAATTCTAATTATTTTTAACATGGCAGCCATAACTGTTTACATTTGAAACTTAGCAGAATAGTGGATTTGTTGCCAATCTAGAGAAACTAAGCTTCGCAACAACAAAGATAGCGCCTTCTTTTATCATTGCGAATTAAATCATGCTTAACCAATTCTGGAATTTATTCGAGGAATTAAGTGTTTAAGATTTACTTCGTAATTTTTAATATAGATACTTTGAGTTTTTATGTATTTTTGCCTTGTCATCGCGAAGTGAGAACTGAATTAATTGAATGAGAAATACTGAATCGTCTGTGAAAAACTCTTTTTTGTTTGTTTGTTTAATTTCTTTTATACATTGTTTTAGATCTATTACAGTATTTGCATAAAACATATGGCAACGATTAGAATACGGCAATTCTTCAGATGACATACATAATTTTTGTGCATTCTGAGTTATAAAATGAATGAGATGCAACGCTGTTAAGTGAAACTGGGGCCAGAGTGTCGCTATGGTAAAGAAATATAGTGAATTTTAAAGACATTTATTCTATTGTGGTTTATGCGCTATCGATGAAGTAGATTTAATTCAATTCAATAAGTTTAAATGAAATGCAAAATGCATATAATTTAATTTTCCGAACAAGGAAGTCATGTGGTGTACAGATTAGATTTTTTAAATGTAACTCATGCGCATAAACAAAAGATAAACTACGTTTATAAAATTCCAGTTTTGATTAAAGGTTTGTGTGTCAACTCAAATGTTTGCATTTAACAATTAGACATGATTTATGAAATATGAAAATTTTATAAGGATATCTATATTTTATTAGTAAACTTTCATACTTAACATAGAGAGTGGCAACTTTTTACCAATTTTATTAAAAAAATGAATCAATATGTAGAATTATAATAAACAATTATCTAATGATGATATATTTTATAATGATAAATGATACATTTTATAATTTTAAGTTTAGTTTTCTTCACCCTCACTGCCATTAATAAAAGAAATCCAAGCAATTAAAAATTTTTAATGGTGATTTCTTACATAATATCATAACTTCTGCATGATTCGTGTCAACCTGAATATGTTGACAGTATGAAAAACTGTATCTTTTACTACGGCTCCAAACCAGTATACAATTCAATTAGGAAAAAAAGCAAAATGTAGTTTCCGAATACTCTTAATACTCTTTCAGGAATAGAAACAACCTTTCTAGATTGGCAACAAATCCACTATTCTGCTAAGTTTCATATGTAAACAGTAATGGCTGCTGTGCTAAAAATAATTAGGCTTAGCCGCACTTAAACAACTTCGTTAACTTAAACAACTTAAATCTGTTTTTATACGAATTTGATTTAACAGAGTTCAAAATAAATATTTCATTCTTTTTTTTTTATTCATGTCATTTGATTTAACACGAGACAGCCAATTAAATTACTAATTTTTTTTTCTTAAATTCTATGTGAAAGGTCACAATTTTTTCAAAGTTCTTATTCTTAACAATGAACCTGTCATCCTACCTTAAACCCTAAATCTATAAATTTATTCATGCTACTTAATAATTCCTCAACCATTTTTGTTACAACCGCTAGACTCAGGTATAATTGCGAACTTTAAAACATACTATGTAAAACGAACATTCCAATACATTTTAGACGAAGTGAATGATAAAACACTAAACAGTCACTGAAGTGTGAAAGAGATTTTCAATTGTATGGTACTTAAAAGTTGTGAAGAAGGATTCGATGATCTGTTGTTTGAAAATATTAATGAATTCTTTATCGACAAAGTCATTTGCGAAGATGAAATGTTAGAAGTTTTCCTACAGACTCTTAATCTCATTGAACGTAGTGATAATGGAGAAAATTGTCCAGTTCTAAATAAAGATTTAATAAAAGAAAGTCTGAAACTCACCAGAAAATTGGATAATCACTTTGTTAAACATTTCCTTAATGAGGGGCGCATTGAGAAGATTTAACATGAACTGAAGATGCTGACAGCGTCTTAAAGAGAATTATATAACAGCCATAACAAAACATGAACAAAACACTTAATAGCTAAACTCCTTCGCAAAACCGGTGAAACATCAACGCAAGAGAAGATTCACGGTGATTTTGTTCAAGGAATTGCAGAAAAAATTCATTAATATAGGAGGGAGACGATGTCTTCAACATTTGTAGTGGTAATCTAGAAGTCAAACAACAAAAATCAGCGTTATATTTGCAAATTTTTACAGGACTAGTTTCTGATTTTACCGAAACTGATTTGTAACTTCTAGATTAATACTTGTTCGGCGTGTTATTCTATCTTAATTTGTAGTGATAACGGTAATATTCAAATCGTATATTAAAGTGAAGATGGCTTACATACACCTCGCCTAATGAAGTAGTGAATGTATCGTGAACAACACCTCAACACACTGAGTATCCAACCATCAAATATTCTCACGTTTGCATCGCAGATATGTGAAAATAGACGATTCAAAGAAAATAAACAAGAACTATAATCAGAAATGAAGGTAAAGCATTGCCTGCATCTAAAAATGATTTTACACTAAACTGAATGAAAACGACCTTTGTAAAGTACAGGAGCTATTATTTCACATGACATCAAGTTTCCCCGATTAAACGAGAAAGGACTATTACGTGGGAAGTGATTATTATTCACTAGTATAGTTATTTTGTATCATTACTGAAGAACAGCATATTATCTAAGGCATATATCAGTTTCATCGAATATAATGTTCGCTATATAGAGTGATTCAAAACTCTTGGGCCAAATTTCAAGTAGTGATATAGCACAAGTAAACAAAACATTTTTCATCATGCAAATGCATGGGCCATAACTCAAACTATTGTTACGAATTTCACATTAATTTGGCTATTTATTTAGAATTGTAATTAAAATTGCTTTTTGTTTCCTCTTGCAAGGCAAACGATTTTTGAAGAGAAAGCTACGTAAAAAATAATAATAATAATAAAAATAAATAAATAAATAAATAAAATAAATAAATAAATAAGGAGCAGGTGCATTTAATGTTTAATAAATAAATACCTCGTAATTACTGTTGCCAGACAGAAAAATCTAGAAAAATCGAGATTGTTCTAATGAATTAAAAAGCTTATAAAAGCCGAATTGAAACACCTCATCTCAGTTCCGCATCTTATATGGTATCCCAGCGATAGATTTCCAGACTAGACTAGACTCATCTCAGTTAGTTGTTGCTGTTGTTGTTGTAATTGTAGCTGTTTAAAGCGAACTGCTGTTTGTTTACTTAATGCTGTAGCAATTTCGCTGTGAGATAGAATTAGTTTATCTGTTTTTAATTGAGTTTTGCTAAACGTTTGAGATATTGTGATATTGTTCGAATATTTCTGAAGAAATATTTCAGCATTTTGATTTATTTCTTGTGGAAAGAATAAACTTTGTTAACTTTTTAACGACTTGTGCATTCAATCCATAAAGAACCCATACGCACGCAACACTATAAAGCGACAGAAGATGTGTTCCATTGAAGACTTACAAACTTAGATTTTCGAGCTCTTCATCACTTCTACTGTGGATCGTGGCTTGTAGTACCTACGGTGAAAGTTTGGTGTGTCACCCAATTATATCTGTAATTATTATTTTGGTAAATAGAGACCTTTTTTAATGCCTAAAGGACGACATCAAATGTAGCCCCAAATGCCTTTTCGGGAGAAATTGCCCTTAACATTATGGCAGAAACTGAAGCAGTAAGCACTAAGGCCTACAACTAAAACTAAGCGTCGAACTGAGAAGGCAAGTTCTCATCCCAGATCAATTCGAACAAAAAGCTTTTCTCCCCCAAAATCTTCCAGTATCTCCAGCAAACAAAATACAAGTAGACATGCTGCCAAGCAGAATTTTTAGACAGTATCCAATTAGTACATAGATGGTTCAAAAATTAAGGACAAAATGGAGGCAGCGGATTTGATCGATCTATCGCCAGAAAATTCCATTACATGGCAAGGGCATCTTTTAAACAACAGCATTTTCCAAGCAAAATTAACTGCGACAAGCAGCAGTCGTCTGTGAGACTAAATTACACTGGAAGAACTTGATGTTTTCAACGATAATCAAGCAGCACTCCTGGCTATCAAACTTCCAGCGGATTTCTCGTTAATAATACAGTATATTAATAAAATCTTAACCCAAATTAAAATCAATTACATAACATCCTGGATAAAAACTCACTCCAGCTGCCAAGAAAATTAGAGGGCGGATGAACTTGCCAAGCGAGCATCTCAAATGCAAATAAGTTCATTCATCAGAATTCATCAGACCGCGCTCTCACATAAATTACAAATTGAAGAAAATAGCACTAGAGAGCTGGAAACAAGAATGGGACTTCGCATCAGAAGGGGGAAGGATACACGATTTGTTCCAAAAAGTTTCACAGAAGCTAACAAGCTCCAAACCTTTCTTTACCCACTTGGAGCAGGTCACGGTCCCTTCCACTACATATTTGTTCCATAGAAATATTTCTTCTATTATCAACTGCATTTGTGGGGAACGAGGAGATCCAGATCACTACGTCCAAGAAATTTCATCTAAAAACATTGAAGGCAGTTAAGAATGAATTAACTTGATCAATATACCTAGTAGAATTGTTCCAAGGCAACAATGTAAATGTAACTAGTCTTGAACAAAATAAATACCGAAGCTTTTCGCTTCTGAAGTAACCCATCTGCCGGCTGTTGTCGACATGCACATGGTTGTGCGTCCAGTGCGGATTCTCAGACCAATTATTGGATGAATGTGGTCAAGATATTATTAGATTTCATTATTCTACGATAAAATCTACTAAGACCATTGTATTTCAAAAACGGCTGGAAATAAGGACTCCCCGCTTTTTACGTTTCAGATTTTGGCAAGGTATAGCGAATACGATATTGTTTAGCCACTTGGATTTGCCACCATGCAGTGTGTAACGAAGTTGCTTAAGTATGTTCTAGCATCCTTAAACTTTTATCCAACGGCCTTAAACCACCCTTATGTGCTTTTTTAAAAAAATTTGTGTGCGTGTGTTTTTGAAAATGTTTCTTTTTTTCGTTTCTTTTTTTCTTTTTTTAAAATTTTAATTCTACCTGCAGCTTTCGAGCGGTAAAATTGTTGAAACTAGTAGAGGTTGAATTACAGCAAACTGGAGTTTCCATGCGTAGGAACTTTAATATGTAATGTGGGTATCAGAGAGCTTTCCTTTTAAATTCCTTCACGAAGTCCTCCATCTCCTTGACCGATAGCTTTGTGTGCATCGCCATAATCCAAGGGAAAATATCTTGATTATGTACGTGAAAACAAATTATATACAGTTCATATAGCACACCTTATTTACTTTATAAAATCAGAACAGAGGCAGTTTATTAACAAATAATGTGAATCGGGTATGGAATACGCAAATCGTTTCTATGGAGCTGAAGAAGTTTCCTCACTTATAATATTGTTGCGTGCGTACGGGTTCGTTATGTATTGAATGCACAAGTCGTTAAAAAGTTAACAAAAATTTATTCTTCCCACAAGAAATAAATCAAAATGTTGAAATATTTATTCAGAGATATTAGTACAATATCTTAAACATTAAACAGAATTCACTTTAAAACAGATAAAGTTAATCCATTCTCACAGCGAATTCGCTACAATCAATCACAGCATTAAGTAAAGAAACAGCAGTTCTCTTTAAACAGCTACAAGTACAACTGAGATGAATCCAGTCCAGCCCAGTCCAGTCAAGTATTGCCGGAATATCGTAGCAATTGCACGATGTGAACTGAGATGAGGCGTTTCAATTCGCCTTTTATAAGATTTTTAATTATCACTAGAACAATCTCCATTTTTCTAGATTTTTCTTGATGGCAACAGTAATTACGAGATATTTATTCATTAAATATTAAATGCACGAGCTCTTTTATTTTTAATTTTTTCCGACGCAGCGTTCTCTTGAAAAATCGTCTGCGTTGCACGGGAAAATAAAGCAATTTTAATTTCAATTCTAAATAAATAACCAAATAAATATGAAATCCGTAACACTATAAACGTGAGACAGTTTTTCTTGGGTAGTCCTTCACGAAAGAATAAACAGAGAATAAACAGCATCCCTTCCCTTAGATAGTTCTCGTATGCTTTGTCAGAATTCAGTGCTTTCGTAAGAAAAAAAGCGAATTGCCATTAATTTATACAAGAAATATATTTTAAAATTCCAGTTTTGAGATTTCTTTCGATTAGCGGAAATAGTTGCGAATGTATGTCTTTTATAAAAGGGAAAGTAGTTTAAAACGAACTTTTGTGAAACGAGGGAGGCCTGCGTAGTTATGTAATGCAGTTTTCTGAAAACTTGAGTAGCTTGAGATTTAATATATCACCAGCATGTTAAAAATAAGATAACTTTTAAAATATACATTACCGCTGTAACTGAAGAGACTCTTAACGTTGAAGTTTTTAGCTCGGAGAACTGATAAATTGCTTGTTTCCACTTTTGCAAGAACCTGATATCTGATGTAGCATTTTCTACAACCATTAAGTTGTCATCTGTGATTTTCCCTGCGTGGAAAAAATAGATAAATAAATAGAACATAAGAAGAGAATCGAGTGAATTGAATTCAATATGAAGAGTATTTTTCCTTCCATAATTATTTTTATTCCTATTGTAATTGCATATTTTACATTTAGATGTATTTTATAGAATAATAGAATAATCAATGCTTCATAAATATTAAGGTAATATTCTTGAAAAGTCGTTAGAATCGTTATTATAAAGGTACGTTTTCTTTTATAAAAGAGATATAAAGATACGCTTATAGATATTTTAAAGATACTCTTTCCAGTGTCTATAATTGAGTGCATGTTGAAGTAAATTTGTTGTTCATTCATTTTAATTCACAAGCAGAGGAATAAAATTTCAGCGTGAAGTATTTTAAGGACATAATTTTGTTCTCCTTACTTTTTAATATTTCACTGTTGTGGGAGTAAATGCATCAGTTTTATTATTAATCCCTCTATTTATCATGACTTTACTATCTGTTACTACTGTTGTGTGCGGACGAGTTCGTCATGTATTAAATGTACAAGTCGTTAAAAAGTTAACAAAAATTTATTCTTTCCACAAGAAATAAATCAAAATGCTGAAATATTTCTTGAGAGATATTAGGACAATATCACAATACCTCAAACGTTAAATAGAATTCACTTTAAAACAGATAAACTAATTCTATCTCACATCGAAATCGCTACAATCAATCCCAGCATTAAGTAAACACACAACAGTTCGCTTGAAACAGCTACAACTGCAACTACAACTGAGATGAGGTGTTTCAATTCGGCTTTTATAAGCTTTTTAACTATCACTAGAACAACCTCGATTTTTCTGGATAGCAACAGTAATTACGAGATATTTATTTATTAAATATTAAATGCACGATCTGTTTTATTTTTATTTTTTCAATGTAGCTTTCTCTTAAAAAATCGTCTTCTTTGCACGGGAAAATAAAGCAATTTTAATTACAATTCTAAATAAATAGCCAAATAAATATGAAATCCGTATCACTACTGTTAAAACTTGTATCATTTTTACCTTTCAGTTATAACCTTTCATATTAATTAATATATTCATTATTCAGCATTTCATTGAAATTTAATTGCTGCATGCCGCCCAGACGGCATAGTTGTTAAGGGAGCCTACTGCAGTAATGAAAGGCCCGGGTTCGAATCCCGGAGAAAGTATGGATGTTTGTAAATGTATAGTGTCTTTGCGGCATAGGCGCACCTCTAAATGTATGGCGAATCAAAAATCCTCTCGTGTGTTTTGGTGGTAGCGGTGAGGGGTGGAGATCTTCGGACCATCCCCGGGGGGTCCCTCTCTGAAAATTGGGGTGGAAAATAGAAGACCAACCTCCTTCAGGTTCTGACAAACATTCTTGCATGAAAATTGTATGGACAAGACAACAACAACGGTTACTGCATAAATTTCAAAAATATATTTATATTGATCTTAAACTTGAGTTTTTGAACCTCTTTCTATTATTTTCGGTTACCTACTTTTAAATCATTCCTTATACATCTTGTTATGACTACTTTAATCCCATTTCAGTATTCTCGGGTCAGGGATAGCTGTGTGAATGCAAATTAGCGTAAGAAAAGTATGTCTTGAATGTTTTAGTTATTCCTCTAAAGGATATTTACGTGAAATCATTTTAGTGAACATGTAAGAATAGTTTTTTGAAAAATCCTATTTTCATACAGTGATTAACTGAATATGGTCACATGGAATTATATGCGATAAAGGGTTAATTCTAGTTATAGACTATGCTATCAGTTACATCTATTATCAGTCAGATCTATTATGAATCACTGGAAACCTGGAAAAATTTGCAATGTTTTTTTAAAATCGAGAATTTAAAAAATATTATTCATCCTATTGCCAAAAACTTCATGAATAATATTAATCATTATAGTTTAGCTGCAGTCAAGAAAGTCACAAAATGCTCCAGAGATTATGCTGCTTTATAACAAACGTTATTTTGTATTCATTGCTAAGTTTCGGGTGATGATGAATTTTTCGTTAAAACTGAACAAATGCTTGAACTGGAGACGCATTCATTGTGGAATAAACGTGAATTGCAAAGAGCTTGAACGCTGAGCATTTCGAAAGTTCTTCGAAATTATGTTAATTAAAGAAGCGTAAACTGGAAAAAGAAGTAATTGATTGGCCTATAATTCAAATCAGACCAGGAAACAAATGATAAAATAGCGATGTAATAGTGCAATTTCTAATACACTGTTGGCCATTTAAACTGGCGCAACAGGACCAAAAACAAATAGCAGATTCTTATTTATTGTAGGTATAGACCCCCCCAGTGGCCGAGAGGTAAAAGCCGCTAAACACTGGTAGTTCGGTCTAAGATTCGAGTTCCGGCGAAAAGGCTGGATGGATGGGTGTTTTCGAGGTTTTCCCCAAATGTAACTTCGAGCTAGTTTCCCTTAAAAAGGTCCTCTACGGGCATACCTCTCTTTTCGTGTATTGCCAAAAGACGAAGCACGTAAAAAATAATAATAATAATAATAAGAGTCATAATGTCATAATTGTACGCTTATAGTGTAATAGAAGGAAGATTATATTTGCAGATGATTTGGGGTACAAAGCGTGCAGAATTCAGTACATAGAGCTGCAACCTCTGGCATCAACAATGGCTGTTATCCGGCTGGGCATCGAGTCAAAATGAACTTAAATAACATATAGTTTCTTCCCTCCATACGACGTCAACTCTAAGCCAGAGTAAATCAATCGTAGCAGCTAGCAACGCTCATTCTCCTCGTTGTCTCCAAATAAGCCCATTCTATGCTGTAAGAATTCGTCAAAAGACAACGTGGTATCATTCCTGTGTCTAATGTCGTTGTTCATCTCGCCATTGTAGGCTCGCCTGTCTGTGCTGCAGCGTCAAGGGAAGACGCAACAGTAGTCGCTATGCTGACAGTTCGTTGTGCTGCAAGGACGGATACTTGACGTCCTGCACAAGAGCCAAGTTCTTGGTTCAAAGCACGTGAAATGGCTGTGGGATCCAACAAGAAAGTAGCGAGCACGACATGTCTGTCCTCTCGGGCAATGTTGGTTGTGTACCGCTGAGATCCTGTATGGCCGTCCTGGACACACCGATTCCATATTTAAGAATGATAGGATGCCAACCATCAAGATGGGCTGCTATCAATGGTATGCAGCGTCCTGGGCCGGTGGACTAATAGGCCACCTTTAGAAAGTCGTTTGGCTGCAGTGGGGGCACCTGTCGTCTGGCTGCGGTGCGCAACTGCTGAGCAATTTTGCCCGCTGTATGATTTCGATCTCTTTTTGCCTGCAGGGCAATATGTCGGTCATTAGTCATCTTCTTTCCCTTGGTTGATCACCACTAATCTTTCTTACAGCTGTATCTGCCGTATGGAAGGTTCCCGAAGTTCGTGAAACAACACCTTTATCAATTCCAAACTCTTGAGCGACAGACGTTAAACTACGTCCCTTAAACTTGCCAATCCTTCTACGACGTGAAAAGGTGCCCTGTTTTTTCTCGCAGTCCTACTGCAAGTGAAAAGGGGGACCTTTTCAATTGTAGAGCAACGCCTGGAAACGCGCCATCTTTTCTTCATTTTCAATTGTCTTGCATTGAGCACGCTGATTCCATGCGTTTTGCTTGCCCTGATGTACCCACTGACGTCATGGCGATATTTGCGTATGAATCGCTTTACTACTGAGTTGACTTTTCATTGTACTGATCTCAAAAATCCCGATTGATACTTTTTTGTTATCAGAAGCGGATTCAAAAATGTATGTATGTATACATACATGTGCATTTCTGAATCATTCATTTATGAATCCGGTCCA
>KK112317.1:183202-210221 GCA_000611955.2 Stegodyphus mimosarum
CTTCATAGTTGTACGCTGAAAAATAAATTTACTGCTTAAGTTTTATATAATACTAATGTATATTGCCAGGGGAAAAATACAAGTATAGTTGCTCTAAAATATTAAGAGAAATGGTAAAAAAACAAATGTTAAGATTCAGCACATGCCAATACATGTAACGTGTTTCCCTTTTTTTTAAAGCATTAAAGTCAGGAAATATTTTAATGAGACTAGTCCTTCGTAATAACTGAACAAGATTGCTTGACATTTGACTTCATGATATAGTACTATTAGCACTCCATGCTAAAAGGTGAAGCATTATAAAACTGTCACAGATTCATAAACTAGCATATGAAACTCAGTAAACTGAGACATTAAAAATACATTTAAATTAAAAAAAATTTAAAAATAGGAATTTGAAGATTACAGGTATTATATCAAATAATCAGAATTTTCTGATTTTTCATACTTACAATCAACTTCGAATTGAAGGCGCCTTTTTTCATTCTCTTGGAAACACCTGCTAATATCAAAACTTGTAGCCTCCATCAAGGCAGGATCTTTAACGTTGACATCATAAAAGTGGTGAATCATGCGAAAACTTGTAGGATAATCACTAGGTTTACCACTCTGCAAATTATCACCATATTATGTGAATGCATCATGTTGTATAAAAACATCTTATTGCTTAGTAATCAAGGATTGAAAGTTTATTATAATAACTTTAAATTGCAAAACAACTTCTAGTTATTTTCCTCTTTTATTGAAAAAATCGAAAGGAGGAGACAACATCCTTTCATTTAGTAATAATCCTATAAAAATGTTAAATGTTGATGCAATAAATGTTTATACAATAGAAATATTCCGAGAATGAATTCAATTTGTGGCAACAGCAGTTCAATCGTTTTCAAAGGAAAATTAATTTTGCTTGGTGAAGTTTGAATTCTTATAATACTTCCCGTTTAACATGTTTTTACGTACTTAATATTAAATCTTTTTTTCTGTTTTCTTTAAATCCTCATTATTAAACAGCTTCAGTATAGCCCACCTTAAAAATTTGGCGAATTTTTTTGGCGCCAGTGAGAGCACTGAGATATGTTTTTTAAACGTAAACAGAATGGTCACTTTGGTACTTAAGGAAAATCCCGTTGACCACAAGAGACGGTGTCAATCGTACCAAACCCTAGGACCACGTTCCCTTTCGAATTGAAAATCGCTTCGCACAAGCCTTTACGTTGCAACGCCATTACTTCTCAGTTTTTAAATAAAGCGCCATATCGGGGCCATTAACACATTTTTTTATGGCTGGTACGATTCCATAACTCTGGAAATATTCAACAGCATGCTCTTCTGTAGTATGCAGATCTCAAATTTTATTCATTTTTTTTTTCGAAAATGTGTGATAGAAGGAAAAAAAGGGAGTCTTTACCCAAGAATAATAACTAACACATGTAATCAAGGTTACACCAAGCCCAGCGTGTTTGAAGAAGACCTTTCCAGTTTTGGCGAAAAAGCGCGTAGTTTGGCATCTTTTCTTTACTAGGCAAAAATGATCGACGGGTTTTAACGTAAGTACCGTAACGGTAAAGTTTTACAGTAGTGAAACGTCGTTATTTTATAATGCACAATCCTTGAAAGTAATATTCTTGAGTAAATAGATATACACTGGTGTGCAAAAATTAAGGACGAGACGGTTTTTTCAATATAACTTTGTACAAAAGCTTTCCAAATCAACACATTTAATACCGTAAGATCCCCAATACGTAAGGACCTGAGTAATGTAAGCAACACTTACTAAAAGAGAAATCAGAGGGATAAAAAGAAGCTTTATTGAAAAAGTAGCATGGAGCGCAATGCGACTGAAGGCCGAAATATCCCTGTGATGGGTGTCCAGCAAGAAACATCCGGTCTTTAATAGGGGATATGATCTCCCCTGACTGCTAGGCAGGTTTCACATCATTTGTGCATGCTGGATATGTGGTTGTTAATGAGCTGTTGAGACACTGCTGCTCGTTCCTCTTGTAGCACCAATCGCAGTTTCGGAATCGTTACTGGCGATAAGTTACGTGCTGCCACGGGTCTCCCTAGTAAGTTCCGTACATGCTTGACGGGATTTAGATCCAGAGACCTTGCCGACCAATCCATGTGTTCAATATCTTCACTCTCCAACAGCTCTTCGACAGTAACTGTGCGATGAGGTGGAGCGTTGTCGTCCATGAAGAGGAACTGAGGACCCATAGCCCTTGTGAAAAGACGCATGTAAGGAAGAAGAACCTCGTTACAATAGCAGTCCCAGGTGACGAACCTCCTTGGGAGATATGAAGGTCGGTCCGGCTACCAAGCATTATGTCTGCTCGAACGAGAACTCCGCGACCTCCAAAACAGTCCCTTTTGATGATGTTGAAGGGGTTATTGCGTGTTTCCCGCTCTGTCCAGATGTGTATGTGTCTAGAATCGCAACTCAGACTAAATCTGCTCTCATCTGTAAAGAGTACTCGTCCCCATTCATTGTCTCTCCAATTCCGGTGTTCCCGGCACCACAGAGAACGCCTTTTCCGATGGGCAGGCGTTAGAGGTACACACCGTACAGGGCGTCGTGAAAACAGACCACCAACGTGCAGTCTTTTGGCCACGGTAAAACGCGATATCGGTCGTCCAGTCGCCTATGTCGTGTGTCTAGCGATTTCTCCCGCTGTCTGTCGCCTGTTTCTTCTGGCCTGTAAGGCAATATACCGGTCATCTGCGGGTGTGGTTCCTCGTGGACGACCACTACTAAACCCCCGGATAGCTGTTCCTGTGGTTTGAAATTTTCTCCCAAGTCGTGAAACGATGCTGTGGAGCAATTCCGAACTCTACAGTCACACTTGTCCCACTACGGCCCTCCTCCAACTTTCCAATGATTCGACCTCGGATAAAAGCATCCAGATGTCGTCTAACAGATTGATTATTCGCCATTTCTCGCTGAGGCAGCAGCTCGGTGTGATTTTAACTGCTATACGGCTTGCAATCTCTTTGCCAGAAAAAGTGATCTTACACCGACAACATGCTTTATACTACGCAGACACTCCCCCATTACGTCTACCTGCATATCTGCGCATGTGATACCCACATCACCTTACTTAATCTCCTGATTGGTCTTTCTGTCCGCTCTGCCTCTTCGTTCAGCTGATATGCTAATTTTTCGACTTCGTCCTTAATTTTTGCACACCAGTGTATACACTTATGAGATCAGAGCACTGGAAAGTGAGTATTAAACGTAAACAGAATAGTAAATTTTTGTTTACAGTGAAGAGCAATTACATGTGCAAAGAGAGTAGTAAATGAAATTAATTAAATGGTAAAACAAACTTCTTTAAAACGTTCTTTGAACAGCATCAAGTACAACATGTAAAGCTTAAGTTCACACGGTTTTAAAGATAATATCAGGCAGATGGCGCCCATTATTGTCAACACACTGCGTTAATCGAATTCGGGAGTTTCGTTCGACACTTTCCAGCACATCGACGGGTATGTTGGCGAATGTTGCATTTGCCTATTTAAATTTGGCGCCGTGGAGCGAAGGTTGCTTCGAAAAAGATAGGGGGAGGCATAGTCGAGAAACCGGGCCGTAAAATGTTAGCCCGTTTGGTTCATTTAGCATCATGGAGTGGTCGAAGGAGAAGCGGGCGTTTGCTGTCAAGGCACAATTTTGTAATGGTCGCTCAAATTGGCTATAGCGCAGGAACTTAATCCACGTGATTTCATTGTTAGAGAAAATTCACCGTGAAGCGCTTTTTGCAATGCCTGACGACGCGCTTATTTTCTTAAGTGATGAGGCATACTTCCACCTTTCGGAATCGCTAAATAAGCAGAACATGTATTCTTGGAGTCCTCATAACCCTAGACAACTTCATTAGCGTGCCCTACATTCAGAAGAACGTGAAATTGTTTAGTGTGCAATATCGCGAGTTGGAACAATTGGACTACGGTTTTTTGAAGAAAACGAACGGGCCTTTTCAGTGACTTCTGATCGCTATCCACACATGATTGAGGAGTTCTTCTTACCCAGACTCAACGAGATGAATATGGGAGATGTATGGTTCCAACACGAACATAAACTTTATTTGTTGTACTTGATGCTGTTCAAAGAATAAAATACATATATGCATTCCTGTTTTTTTTATTGAATTTTTAAATAAGTAATCTGCTCTGCCCCACCCTGTATAAGCATTACAATTATCATTAAAATTTGCCGTCAGTTGTAAAAAGACATGAAATTATGAATAGCAAAAATGCATTTTTTGAACTTAAAAGTAAATACTTAGTAGTAATTACAAATATAATAATATTTAGTTCACCCTTGCGAACACAGATTGAAATTCATTCATTACAGATATGATATTAATAGAGTTTTTAGGACTATTAGCTTTGGCATTAGTCACATTCGACAAATTAGTTTTATGAGCATTTTGACAAGTTCAAAAAAACTGCTATTGGTTTCTGCAGATGTACCTGAGTTATTACTGCTAGTGTGGTGGAAAAAAATTTCCTAGGCTAAGGCTTGTGAATAACTGACTTCTGGTTTAGTCCGGTTTCTTTTGTTTGGCTTGCTAGTGGGGAATTTAGAGCACACACGAATACGAAACCGGATGTCCTTATACCCTCAGTTACAGCAAGTCGGAGCTTCGGTTTTTCTTAGTGTTTGCGGGAAATGTTGCTTTCGTGACTTAAGAAGCCCTTCACATATCTAAGGTTTAAGTGGCAGGTTGAGTAGTGTCACAACTGGCAGCTGTGGCACTGAAGAACTGGATTTTTGGCAACACATATTTCAACTTTTATGGAGAATAGGACTAAGTCTTTGAGATCATACATTTATTCCATATTATCCGAAGACAGGATCTTGATCATGAATAATGGATCATGGATCATGTCCGCTCATGATATTCTATAGGCTTAATCATTATATGTGGGATATTGGTAGTCTGGGGTTGCGTCTGCTGCTGCGTTATCAGCTCTCTTTGGGCGTTATTATCATCATTTTCATGATCAATATTCAAAGCATTAAATGTATTAGAGATATCAATATATTTCTTAGCGTTTTTACGTTTAAGTGTCTTTGCCGTTTTAGCGGGCAGAATAAAACCATCATTATTTTTAACAGTTTCAGTAAACATTCGTTTAATACTATTAATCCTTTTTGCAATCATGGCATTAGCATCAGCATTAGGTTTGTGGTGAAATCCAAGTATGCTTTAGTTGTCTTCAAAATTGCCACCAGATTATTGACGGTCTGGCTCGGCTGCCCAGAAATTTCGTGCTTTTTTAGCAGATTTAATTGCAATCTCCAGTGCGCCTCAGATTGCAAGTTGTCAGTACTATCCTTAAGAGTGTGGTACTTAATCATATCAGCCTCGTTTGTGCATGTTTTTAAAGACAAAGAATATCAGGCTTATAGACGGGACACTATCATCCATCCGTTCTGTTTCCGCACATAACGTCGGAGAACTATTATTACTCGCTTCAAGAACGAACCTTCTTTCATCGAGTTCAAATTCGAGGCAAGAAGCTCAAAATACGCCGCCCAGACGGTAGAGTCGTTAGGGAAGCTGGCTGCGATATCAAAGGGCCCGGGTTCGAATAAAGGAGAAGTCATAGTTGTAACTGCTCGTCCCTTCATAGGAGGGAAAGGTGGCCCACCTATTAGATGCCTTCATAACAAAATGACCACCACTTCTGGTTTCAGTTGTGACCAAGCCGGTGTCGGCTGAAGGCCCGCCATTAGAGAAAAACAAAACAATCCCCCCCAAAAAACCCCCCTCAAAATACGCTGCATAAAAAAATTGCTTTTATATTTGCTTGCAAAAAAGGCGGAGCTTTGTGATGTCTTAAATGGGCTGAACTAAGCTTGTGACATCGCAATGTATTTCCACATTTTACACTACAGTATTTATTATTTTCTACTGAAAATAACAATAATCAGCTGCTTATTATTCTAAATTAACATTAAATTCTTCATTTTAAATTTACGTTTCCAACAATTAAACTTTGGTTTTATAGAAAATAGGAGTAATAAACTGTTTATTTTAAATTAACATGATAAAATAGTTCAGCTTTAGCATTTATTTAAACGGTAAACAATAAGTCTCGCATACTTATATTTCAGACACCTATATTTTCAAAGATTTGTTAAGCTTTGGCATTAATATAGATAAGAACAATTACTTTAAAATTTAAATTTACGTCTTAAAACTCTTTAATACTGTCATTTTCAAATGTTGAGTAGCAAATTTATTGCTACTCAACATCACAATCCCTTATATACTATTAAATAGACTATAGTCATAATTTTATAAAAAAACTAAGAAATATATGCATTAATGAGGAAAAAAAGCTTAAAGTAAACATTATACACAGCTTTCATTTCACTGTTTCCTAGATTCCTAAATGACGTTATACTCTCTTTGCGCGTATTAACATTCATCAATAACATCAATAACTGGCAAATATCTAATTTCTCACAATAAGGAAAATAAGATGCGAAAATAAAAGCCACAAATTTGCGATAATACGCAGCGTTTCAAGTAGGGAATGTAATTACAATTACAATTGTAATTACAAGTGCAATTACAATAGCAAATACTTTACATTAAAATAATAATGCAAAAGTTACCTATCGAAAGCAAGTTTGAGATTTTTACGATTCGACTTTCGGCTTAAAGATCGCCAGATTACCGATATTTATCGTAAGCAGGAAAGCATTTTCAAAATACCAAAGAAACCAATAAGAAATCCCATTTAACCATGAAAATGGTGATTAAAATACAATTTGCAATTAATACAACGGTACAAACTAAAAATGCAAGAAACGATGTATTAAACACTGCTCATAATATATAATATGTTACTGTTGTTCTCGTCATGTATAGACAGATCTGTTTTCACTTAAAAAAAAATCAAATAAATGCACAAACTCGGCATCGCTCACAACTTCGTTATTGCGCACCAATGATCACGTTCCCCTTAAACAATTGCATCTTCAACATACACCGCAATATAAGTAAAATAAAATGAATTTCTTGTTTTTAACCTATTAAAAATAGGTTGTTTTAAGACTAACAGTTAGCAATCAGAAACACAGAGCAAATGACCGGAGAGAAATATCACACAGTTCCACTGATTCCAGTTAAATAACGTTTCCAGAAAAATAGCCCGACGACGAAAATAAAGCTACCAGAATAAAGTCATTACCTTGTAATCATGCTTCATAAGTCATGCCTTATAATTCGATGCTTATATTCACCTCCCCGGAACTCTACACAGCCACTCAAAACTATCTATAATGTTCTTTCGCTCTACCAATTTCATATTCCTTTCAAATATCAGACATTTATACTACCTTGCAATCAACATTTTCTCCATATACCACTCAATCGCACTTTTTTTCCCCTTTTGTGCCAACTGTTAAAAAAAAAATCCAAATTTAAATACTCACCTACACTGCTGGTGACACTGAGCGCTATCTCGTTGTGTTAAATGTTAACAGCACACAACACACAGTAAAATAGATTTATATTAGTAAAATCTCGCGCAATAACACAAACCTAACATTTTAATTCAATTAAAATATAATAGAAATTTTCTTCAAATATGAAACTACAGCATAATTGTAGCCTGTTTCTAGAAAGAGGCGTAGCCAATATTGTGTCATACAAAGGCATGTCCAAGCCTAAGACAAGTAAACAATGTCTTGGCTTGTGCAGCGTCTTCTAGGGATGACTTTAGTTTCTTAATTCAGTGCTTAAATGACAAAGCTATCTATGTCATGTGGATAAAGAACAAAGAAATAGAGTAGAAAGATTGATTTTGAGCTCTTAGCCAACTTTTTTCCCTTTTGATAATTTATTTACATTATTTTATGCATATGTTATTTTACTTTTCTGTGTGCAAAAATATTTCAACCTTTAATAATTAAGAACAGAAAATTAAGTATCGATCTATCTCTTTTTTAGGTTTGCGGCAATTTCCTACGTTATTTTAGACATGCTACTTTGTTTTTTAGCGGAGATGATATTTTATTTTAAAGTGGTAACCAGATTTTTATGTGATAATTTTCTTACCACTAATAAGTAAAAAAATAACTATAAAAATAATCCAATTAGGAAAAAACTGTTTTTGATGCGGTAATATATATGCGTCCTATAATAAGATACGAGACATGAATATTTTTTACAAGTCATAACTAATAAATTTTTACCTCTAGGATTTTTATTTGAGCAGAAACCAGTCCAAATTCTCCATTTCTGAACACAACTTTATCGTCCTAAAGAAAAAATGAAAATAATTATAAATTTTTATCCTTTTTCTAAGGGGCGTTAAACTTCATACATTTACAGTACTTCAATAAATAATTTGACATTTTGTCCTTAATACCCATGACCTTGTAATTTCAGTATGGTGAAAATTCTGTTAATTAAAATAAGAATTGTCCTTCACTGATCCCCAATGGTCACAGCTCGACATATAATCAAAACATTTTTTCAGTGAGCGAATTAAATTTTCTGATATCTTACCACGGGATTAAAGATCTTTGCTTCGCTTTCAATGATTCAGATTCTAAGCTTCATGAAATTGGCCTTTAAAAGAGAAAATGAGTTGTCAGTTGTTTCTCTTCTAATTTTCCATCACTAGATGGCGTTAGGTATATCTTTTTTTAGCTAGGCTGCAGATTACGGGCCAGTCGCCAAATGAAGCGAAACCGAGCCAAATCTGGTAACCTTTTGACGTCATGAAAATCGTTAGGATTTAAGGTTACAGTTTGTAGCATTTAAGTGGCCTTTTTGAATTTTCGTCATTTCACTGCGCTTCTAGTAAATTGTGAGCAAAATGGCTGACGTCGAAAGAGTTGAACGTGTGGATTTTACTTATGTTGCAAGATAAGGGCGAAAGATGTGCGATAGAATGGTGCATAAATTATGGTTTGATTGCGAATATGTACGAATGTCCTAAGTGTAAAAATAATATGAAATTACTTGAAATGAAAGATGCGACAGATTTGTGTGAATGGAGGTGTGTGTCCGTTATATGTGGTTAAGCACATGGTTGAAATGAGCCGTAGAGTCGGGTGTTGAATGAGCGCGCCATTTTGAATTTCCTCTCCAATGTATTGTTACATTTTAGTGTGGATATAAACAAATGCGAGTTTCTACTATTTATTATAAATAAAAATTTATTGTAAAAATATAAATTACGTAGTTAAAATTGTTTAACCACTTTTTTTTTATTATACTATTGCTCATGTTTCAGTAGATCAAAATTTTAAATTTTATCTTTTTTTCTTCTGCATTTTTTTTTTAAGTTTTAGATTAAATATGAATTGAATGCTTTCCGATCATTTATTGCTCATTTACTGCTTCTTACAATTTCTTAAATTTCGTGCTAAAACGTTTTACTCCATTTTGCTACTGTCTTAAAAATGGTATATATTATGAAAAGTTTTAATATTGTTCATGCCATAAAATACATAGTTATTAACTTTCAAATACTTTATCGTTGTTTTTCTTGAACTTCTGTTTTAGATATTTTTGCATGTTTACAGGTTGTTTAGATATTTTTGCATGTTTACATGATAAATTTTTTGCATGTTTACAGGATTCATTCAAATTCGCAACCATCTAATATGGCGATATGATGAGTTAGTGATATTCTAAAACGCGTGAAAATAACCGATTTGGCGACTTTTCGAAAATGCGCCAAACTGGCCCGTAATATGCAGTTTTACCCTTTTTTTTAATCAAATTTGCAGAATTTTTGCGAATGTTCTCTTTCTGATTATAGTCTCTTTCCGGTTCGTATTATTCTGAATCTCATTTACATACTAACAATCACAAAAAATACGACTATATCTTAGAAATTTATCCTGAAATTTTTTCTTACATTTGAATCCCTTTCCTTGTTAAATTTTGTCTATTTCGAAATCCAAAACGGACGACTTTTATGAAGATTAAATTACAAACCTTTCTGGACATGTTGACAGAGAAGCACCACTCCCAAAGGGATTTAACATTTAAAGAAGCCTCCGGCCAGTCTGTGCGTATGCCTTGAAACAAGTGGCAGGGTATATCCATCTTTGTAGTCTAAAATAATCAAAAGGTCTTAAATTTTATAAGTCACTACAAAACATATGTATTGTCAAAATGTCAGTTGTAAAGACAAACATAGAAGAAAAGTTAAAATCACGAAATATTTTAATAACCTCATGCATTACTTTATTTATCATATTTGCTTAGTTTACGTTCTACGCCATTATGAAATAAAAAAATTAACACACAGTCTGAAATAAGATCTGCTTTTCGTGATCAGGCCATAATATAATAAATAAAAATAAGAAACAATAGAAATTACTTAATTGTTTACTTTTATTTGTAAAGAAAAATATATCCGTGTCAGACATTTTCGTTCGCATAAAAATGGAATATTATACCAGTCATTCCGAATAGCATTTTATATATAGTTTGAACGCAAATTAAGAAATTACCTTTTTGGTTGTTCTTATGTTTTTTTTCTTTTTTGGTTTTTTCTGGGGGTTTATGTTTTTTAGCAGAAATCTTTAAGAATTTTGAAATTCTACTATTTTGTGTTTATTATGTAAAATATGGGAACACTGATAAGAAAGGTCTTCTGAGCTTGAACTCCAAATTTTCCTTAAAATTTACATATGTGAATCTTCTTATCTAGAAATACATAACAGTAAAAAAAAAAGCTGATTGCTAACATGCTATAGATAATCAGAACAGAAATTTTAAAAACTGAGTTTTCGACCGCAGGTAGCCTTTCAGTTTTGAAAATATTGTAATTCATTGCGCTAATTGCAGCTGATGCAGAAAAAGTTATTACTTTAATAATTTTTTTTGGCCGCACTTTACTTGTGCTATACACTCAATCTCTAATCAGCGTATTTATTATCATGTACATACTCAAATACAAGGTGATCCAAAAGTCACTATACCATTTTAAAATGAAATAACGTTTTTTAAAAATTTATAATATGAATTTATTCTTTTATAGACAGAAAACAGACTTCTTTGAAATAAATTTTATTTGGCTTTGAAAATTTTATCCGTTAAACAGCCATCATTTTGCTCTTCACACTTTAGTTGCTGAGTGGTTTGGGGATTCTCATAGTATACGCTCTGTTTCAAATTAAGCAAATAGAAAGAGTCTGGAGCAGTTAAGTTAGGCGAGCGTGGCGGCTTTTTGATTTCAGAATTTCATGAAATCCTCGTTTCTTCCAACAATTGGTCTTAAAAGCCGAAAATCTTACAAAAATTTTCTCCAATTGAACTCTGAAGACCAATTTTTGCATAAGACCGTAAGACATATTGGCCTGTATTGGACATAACTCGCAAGACAGTAATGGACTGCTTTGTCTGCGTTACATTGATAGGAAGTAATCATTGAAAATAAATTATGGAATTAAATGAGAGAAGCTATTGACAAAATTTGATTAGAATTACATGGTCATTCTGTTATGACTTGAGTCTTAAACCCTGAAGGGTTTGCTACCTTAAATACCCTTTAGGCTCGTTTAGGTCCAAACGATAACTGTATAATGTTGTTATGTGTGGACGTTTAACGTAGGTTTACGTTTCTCCATACTGGTCTGATGAGAAAGCTATTTGGGATGTCCGCGAATGCTTATATCTTCGAAACTACAAATGCTACAATCAATCTAAATAGATCATTAGATAGATGAAAGAACACAATGCGTCAAAAGTAGCGAAAGTTTGGTGACGTCAAGGCTTACATGCCCGATCGCGTATGAGTGGCAAGATCATCTGCTAGACAGTCGCACGAAAACAGTCGGTATTCGGGTAGTATTATCGGGTATATCACCTGATATAACGCCGCTGTACTTTTTCCTTTGGGGATTTGTAAAGGACAACGTTTACAGGAGGAGAGTGTCGAACATTGATGACCTAAAAGCCAGAATTACAAACGCAATAGCCTCTGTGGATGCCGACATGCTTGCCGGTACTTGGCGTGAAATTAAATATCGACTTCATATTCTCCGTGCGACGAAGGGGGCACACGTGGAAGTTCATTGACAAGGGTTATGAAACTTTTTGAGCCTATCTAACCATTTATGTTATTAATTTTAATCTATCTTTATTATTTTATGAGTTATTAAACATCAAAATGGGTCCGGGACTTTATAAACACCCTGTATTAATCAAATGATAATCCCTCTGCCTACCAAACGATACAGAAGGAAATTAACAGCTATCGATAAAATCCGCAAATACACATGCAACTGTGCATGAAGAACTGCATATGAAAATTTTTACTTCTCTTTGGGTCCCCCACAAATTAACGCAACACCAGAAACTGGAGTACAGCAGTATAATTAAAGAAAATGTTAAAGTACTCATCGAATTGTTTCTAAAATCAATTTGCGAAGAAACGTACTTGCTGTTTTTTGACATTCCAACACATCAAAATATTGAAGAGGACTTTTAACCAACAATAGCGAAAAAACAACTAACAATGAAAAACGGTAATGTACGTCATTTTCTTTAAAAGTACAGGACTGATGAAAGACATCAATATAATACAGCGTAAATTATACAACAAGGCGAGATTATTCCCCGTGATAATACAGCAAGACCCACAGTCTAATTTCTTGAACAGAAATGCATCAAAGTGATAGAATATCCACCCTATCTTGCAATGTGCGACTTTATCTGATTCAAAATTTACGTGGCCTTCGTTTTCATTACGTGAATGAGATTAATGAATCTATAAAAGCTTATTTTCTATCGATTGTAAGAAATGGATAGTTTGAAACATTTAATTTTTAAAAAATTCCCCTAGAATTTGCATTTATATTGGATAAAACTGGTTTGAACACATCTAAGATTTGGTAAATTTAGCTTGAACCATTTAGATGAACCTTTTAAATGTATCTAAAATTTCAGAATGACCCTCGTATTAAATTTTCAAACGTGAATTTCTCACAACTTTCTATTCTTCTTTCTAACAGAAGATTGAAACAGTGAACGAAAACATATTGGTTTAAAATAACATGCCGAATAACGACTATTGGAGATATTAAGGCAACAAGAGTTTAATATTCATAAATTTGTAGGTATATTTCGAAGGTTTAAATATATTACAGATTTTCTTTAGCTGCAGGAGTGCAAATGACGAAAGAGAACACTATGCTTAGACAATAACAATGATAGGAAAGAGGTAAAGATAACAGCACCATTTATTGATAAAAATGAAAACAATTACGAACTAATTTCCTTAAAAGCTGAGGTTAAAGACGGACCGATCGTTAACTAGAACTGAAAGATTTACATAACCCTTTGGCAAGAAATTCTGTATATACCCCAGAAGTTCATATCCAGATAGAAGGAAAAACTACATATAAGTTGAACATCAGTAAAATACATGCAGCTTTGTAGCAATCAATAGAAAGAAAGGAGTGACAGCATAATTCTTATAATCTCTTAAAACGAGATAGTTCTTTTTGATGTGTTGAGATGAGAATTTTTTACTTTGCTTGGATCAATAATGGTAGGTGAAAAGCCTCTGTCAATAGCAACTGCTTTTAAGTACTTTAATTCTTTATCAAGAACCGACTTAGAGGAACAAAACTGAAGTATTTAAGAAAAACGAAAGAACAAAATGAAGTTAATTTTTATTCCGTCGAATGATTTGATTTGAAGTGTGATGGAAGGCAAATAGATGAAGGTTTACAATATAAAGTAGTACTGAAGTTGGAAATGTTGCTTGTGACCAAGATGTCGAGAAATGGAAGGGAACTGGATGTCTCAAATTCATTAAAAGATTTTTCAACTGAGCAGAAGAATCAATCGAATTCATTTATGAAAATACTTTGTTTAAATCCTCATTGTTACCATCAACATTTTCATAAGGTATGAAAAAACCTAGGGAAGTTCAAAATTTCCAATAATTTGGATTTATAAGCAATGCATATAGATGTCAGCAAGGATAGGACCTCCCATGAGTCTGCTATGACTCTTTCATCCATAAGTCTGCTTGCAATACTTATTTTGAAAAACAAAATGTGTTTGTTTAAGACAAAGTTAAGTAATGGAAATTATTTAATTTTGTCATTAATTTTAATACATGAGAAACTTGTCCTGCAAATTTATGAATATTACGCTGATCCTTGTTGCCTCAGCAGCTTCCAAAAAAAAACGCATTGTTTAGAATATTGTTGCGAAAATGCCCAGCGGTTACGCAGTGACATAGCTTCCCGCAAAGCAGGCGAGCTTAAGTTTGCAAGAAAGGGGCAGGGAAATGCAGGGTTGCCAGATTTGGCGCGAAATCGCCCATTTGGCGACAAAATTGCCGATACGCCATAGATGGAGCGAGGGGTTTTCTCGGGATTATTCTCGAAGTTAGGTTAAAGCTAATATGCTTTGCCTGTCTTGGGAGGAAGTAGTGTAGTAGTGTGTCTTGAGTTCAAACATTAGCTTGAGAGTTATTGACCGAGTCGGGAGCCATACTTTAGTGCTTTGTCTTCACCGTTATAGCCTGAAGGCTGTGTTGCTGATTGTTTCAGCGTGTTTGTGGTAGTTTTTCGACGAGTGTAAACGTTTATTTGGAACTGTTCTGTGTAATATTGCTTACTGGCAAATAAATTGTGTTTTTGATTCTTCACCAAGTGCTATCATTGTTTAATCCAAACCCATGAAATCGCAGAACGCAACAATATAAATAATCGTGTAGTTTTGCGATCAGCGTGTAGAATATCTTATGTCAATTAACTAGTTAGTTTGATTTTGGTATTTCCATTTCTTTCGATATTGCTCACAAGATTTATTTGTTTGTTTATTGCTCGAGTTTTGGGATTTTGAGCAAGAGCTGTTTTCGGCATTGCGAGCTACGTGGTTAAATGTAATTATTCGTGTAACGTGGTTAAATGTAATTATTCGTACGTGTCTAGTTAAATGTAATTATTTGACTTTGTTGTCTTTCATCGCTGATACTTTAATCTGATATGCTGGTAAATTATTCAGCCAGCTTCTAGCTTAGTTTAATTGTGTAGACTTCGAATACTAATCGACATTTAACTTGATTTGACTGTTTCTATTTCAATTTGCATTTCTACCAATCGGAGCAATTTGTAGCACAAAGACATGCATTTACGTTCAAAATTCTGTTTAAATAAAGAGGTTGTTTTATAAATCTCCTTAGGTTTAGTCGTTTTATCTCAGACGTAGTGATAACTCACTTCACACCTGTTAGGAATACGGGACTAAATTAACAATACCAGTTCAAGTACAAACCTATAAGCGAATACTATAATAATCAGTATCCACACATAATTCCTTATTCACAAAATGTACAAATAACCTCTTACATTTATTTAGAGCAATGGTAACGAGTAAAATAATGGTGAATTTTGTAACAACAGCTTGCATACCACTTGTAGTAAAATCAACAGGTAATTGTTTCAGCAAAAATAATTCCTAATAAGCTGTAAGTGTTTATCCAGCATCATATGGAAAGCAATGATTACACAATAGGTAAGTAAAATGTAATGTGCAATATCAGAAGCATGAGTTTAAAAAAATCTTCACTTTAAAATTTGTTTTGAAGATTTATTTTTCTAGTAAACTCTGTAAAGAATTTTCTCCTTCCTTATTTGGTTCCTTCTTGGTGTAATTGGAAGCAAGTCCCGCTGACAGTCGAAAGGTTCAGTATTGTAATCTCGGTGAGGGCATCGCTCGTTTTTCGTATTTTCTGCTTCGAAAAACCTCACAGAACTTACGACTTAATATTACATTGCAAACAATATTTTTTGCTTTTTTTTTCTTAGAAAATTGCTGAGTTCAGTGATATAAATATTTTCAACATTTTTTATTCTTCAACTAGCCACGAAAAGTTTCCTATTTTCTTTGAATTTAGTTCTAGTAAGGCCAATGTTCATTTTTTTCGTCAGAAAATGCCTGCTTTTTGGGGAGGAAAAAAAGAAAAGAAAGAAAAAAACAAAAACAAAAAAAAAAAAAAAAAAAAAAAAAAAAAAAAAAAAAAAAAAAAAAAACACGCTCACATTGTTGGGAGAATATCCTTGGGAATTACTTATTTGACGATAAACGCCAGGATAATCAGGAATTGCCTTCTTTTGAGAGAAGGAGATATTCAACAAAACACGATGTCTTTTTTAGTAAGAGTGAAATGGTGAAATGAATGAAGAGAAAAATTTCTGCTTTAATAAAATTTGTGGAATGTTGTTTGACAATTAAATACTTGCTATTCTTCAGACTTTATTTAATGTTCGAATTTCTAATATAAACATTTTTCAATTTTAAAGTACATAAAGCCTTATAGGAATTATTAAAATAGACGCTTTCAATCCCAAGTCGAATTTCGCTGTTCTCAAATTCAGTATGGATATCTTTCAGAAACGTCCCTTCTCATATTTATTTTTCCTTATCATGACTTATCTTCCTTATCAATATTCTTTTTTTGTTCCTGTAAAGGGTGATTAATTTAATATGGCGTCCACAAATTATTTCTGACCGCCCTGTTGCCATATTGGCACGGAAATCGACTGCCTTAACTGGGTTCGAATCCGGAGTAGACATGGGTGTTTATAAGCACATAGTGTCTTTACAGCTTTGAGAAAAATACTGTTCAGTTACAGTCCTTTGAAGAGGTTGCTGATAGGATAAGGGGTAAGAGATCCTCCATTCCATTCCGTGGAGGTTCTTCTTCAAAACCAGAATGGAACTGAACCAAAGTCAAACTGTAATCTGTAAGTGCCCGAGATCTCTCCAATGGCTGACACTTACTTTCTTTTGGCAACGACGAATTCCTGGACCTCGTAGAAGCCATTAGACATTTTATTTCAAAGCAGGAGGCATGAGAAATGGGCAATGTTCACTTTGATTCACAAGGATTCAACCTTGGTCCTTTCCGACTGCCTGGCTTTCCAGTTGCGTCACGAAGACACGCGGTAAAGAAGGAGAAAAACTTTAGAATCTGATCGAGTTTCTCGTAAATCAGAATACAAAAACGTCATTTCTTATGATAAACTAGACTAAAACATCTTAGCCTTTTCAATGATAATTTCATATTCTGAAGTCTTAACTACATTCTTCTAAGGAATAGCTTAACATTTTGAAGTACTTTGTTACCTAAACTTTATCAAGAAGGTATTTAAATATTTGTAGTCAGTTTTAGATAACGATATACACTGCCCTCCAAAAGTTAAAAAATAGCATGTTTTTCAAAGCTCACCATCACAAAAATGTCAGTAACGCTTAACTTCACAGTTCATATGCATGACAGTAACGAAGTTTACTACCACTTTTATTTTATAGAAATGAATACTTATATAAATTTAGAACTGGAGAAAAAATGAAAAAATCGTAATTTTTGTTCACGAGTGTTGATCTTCAGTTGTTATTACAGTTTCGTGTACAAAATCCAGGAGAGTCTATCAATCTGCAGGAGAAGTCTTTTGCCCGATTCTTTGAGGTGGTGGGTAATCGGATGGATAAAAATGGGGATGTCACTAGCTGATGCTGCTACACGTCTCAATGTCTCTCGTAGTCTGGTCCATCGACTATGGAATCAGATTGAATCCGAGTATTCTGTGTCTAGAAGACATGTTCTAAGCAGACCTAGAGTTACAACACCTGCGGGAGACCGTTACTTAGCTCTTTCGGTCCGAAGGTGGAGTAACATTACTGTGCCTCAGCTCATAGCAGATCATTTAATGGCAACAGGAGCAAGAATTTCATCCACTACATTGCGTAGACGCCTGAACAATACAGGCCTGTATGCAAGACGACCATTTGTTTGTGTTCCCTTGAGGACACAGAGGTGCCCGTTTATATTGGGCAAGAGAACGCGTTTTCCAGACCACAACAATGGGCATCCACAGAATGTTCTTTCCCCAGACGATTCCAGGTTCACATTGGGGAGTGATTTAGGTCGTCAGCTGATCTATAGGGAACAACGCACCAGATACAACCAATCCCACATTGTATAAAGACACAGTTACAGAGATGATGGAATAATGGTTTGGGCTGGAATCTCTCCCGGTGATTACACTAACCTGCATAAGTTCCATGGAGGAACATTGACCGGTGTGAGATACCGAGACGACATCCTTCATCAATATGTGCGCCCATATACCGCTGGTATTGGTCCTAGATATATTCTGAGGGACAACAATGCGCGACCGCACCGAACTCGGGTTGCTGAAGAATATCTTGAGGGTAGCGTATGGGGCGGATGGAATGGCCAGCTCAATCCTCTGACCTGAATCCGATAGAGCATCTTTGGGACTATCTTGGGAGACAGGTTGCTGTTTTTTGCCTCCTCCAAGGTCGTTAGATGAGCTTGAATAGGGATTGCTCCGTGTCTGGTCGTTGCTTCCCATTTCACTGACAGATAACTTAATTGGCAGCATGGAACTTCAGTCTTGGACCCAATGTATTGCAGCTAAGGGTGGACACATTCCTTATTAGAACACATTTTTGTAATGCTACTGCCCTACTGTTTCTCCTAGACTAGATTTCTCTACCAGCAGTGCAGTGTTTTGTTGTAATTCATGTTTGTGTTGAACTTTAGAAACATTCTATGTCGCATTCATTAAAGAACTCTTTAGTGATCATGTCCTGTAAATTTCTTGATTGTATGTTGCTTCATTCTCAAATTAGACACAAAAAAACATGTTGTTCCTTAACTTTTGGAGAGCTGCGTATTTAAAAGGAATAGATGCACATCTCAAAAATATTACTTTTTTTTAATTTTAAATTTGATTCATTTAAATAAAAAGAAAGAAAGAAAGGAAATCTTAAAGTATTCAGATTTTAACGTTACGCCAGAAGATTTGTTAAGTCTTTTATGCTCTCTCTCAGCACTGCACATTTACACATTTGCACTCTGCTCTTGGTTCCACTCCTGCTATTATGTAGAAATATATAAGTATTTTTGTCTTTTTTAGCTGTTATTATTAAGCATCTCTTTCTTCGTACTTGCGCCACATAAAATTCATAACATTCAACAGCAAAGTGATTAAATATTTAGAAACGTTTAACGATATCTTTAGAATTCCCGATGTAGTGTTAGCGATTGCCATACATTTTTTTTAATATTCGCTAATTAGACAACTATTAATTTAATTCCATTTCTATTTAAATAAATCAGATTAAAAAGTAGAAAAATCATTTTTAAGAACTGCATATATTGCTTTCGAAAATAGGTTACCATAAATTAAGAATTTCACCGATTCTTGGCGCAACTGAAAAAAAGTGCGCGAAGATAAGTTTTTTAATTTCTCGATAAGTTTCTCACCAAATTTCATTTGCTACTCAGTAGCAGAAATATTAAATTTAAAAGTTTAATAGCTTATACCTTACTGAATGGTATCATGCTGGTGAGGGGAGACAATAAGTATTCTGTTTAAGGCACTGGCAACACATGGATTTCAAGCAGCTGAGTTTTTGGATTGCAACTAAAAGATAAATACCGTACATTTTACCGAATGACTACAGTCTGACACATAGGCGATAAAATGGTTTTATTTCGAAAAGTGTTGCCATTTCTCATTTTCAAATCGCTAAGCATGTTAAACAAAAATCCCTTAAATTGTATAGAATATTAAATAAATAAAAAATTAATTCGAAATTTCAAATTCGGGCTTCGATGCGCCCATCTTCGTGTGGAAGACTACGTGTATTAAGTATTCGGTGGCTCTAGATGCCGTCGTTTTTCCACATTACGAAGAACATGCGTACATACAACCTCTTCATTCATTTTTTTTAATGATACACGGCAATAACATTTAGTGGCAGCAGTTTAAAAAGCGATTTGAACAAAAAATTGACACGTACAAAAGGTATATTTCGAGATTAATAGCACATCTGTGCTAAAAATGCATTTAATTCACGATACATCTAATTACAAACATTAAATATATTTATAGAATTAGATATTTTTCCACTTTCCAATTAGATATTCTATGCAGAACGTATACAAAGCTTCCATTTTAATCTTATTATTCTAATATCTGATAAAATATTTCATTATTTCATCTGGGGCATCTCTATCAATGATCACTACTAGCAAACCATATTAAACCTCAAAATATCCTTTTCGGGCGATCGTTAAAATCAGAACCCTTTCAGAATTCTTTTTAAATTCATGATTATTTTGTAGGGATTTATGTTTATTTTCACTAAGCAGTTAAGTTAAAATTTATGCTTTCTTTCCTATGAGCCTTCATTCCCCTAATTGTCAATGCCTGTTGTGCTACGGATTTCGTATTTATTTAGCTATTTATTTAGAATTGTAATTAAACTTGTTTTATTTTCCCGTACAACGCAGACGCCTTTTGAAGAGAAAGCTACGTCGCAAAAGTAAAAATAGAAGAGCGAATGCATTTAATATTTAATAAATAAATATCTCGTAATTGCTGTTGCCATCCACAAAAATCGAGAAAATAGCTTTTACCAGAATGTTCTAGTGAATAATTAAAAAGCTTATAAAAGCCGAATTAAAAAACCTCAGCTGAGTTGCTGTTGTTTTAAGCGAACTGTTTGTTTGTTTACTTAATGCTGTTATTGATTGTAGCGAATTCGCGGTGAGATTGGATTAACTTTCTCTGTTTTGGATTGAGTTCTGTTTAACGTTTGAGATATTGTGATATTGTACGAATATCTCTGAGGAAATATTGCAATATTTTGTTTTATTTCTTCCAAGAAAAAAATTTATTAACTTCTTAACGACTTGTGAATTCAATCCATTACGAACCCGTACGCAAGCAACAATATCTTTGAATTTAAGTTTAATTCTTGTTAGTTGAGTTACCGCCCGAGCGAGGCGTAGTCTGTTAGCGTCAAATCGGCGCATTGTGAATTTTTGAAGCGTTAAATAAAGAGTTCTTTTAACCCTTCCTCTGTCTGGTTCCTGCACCTACTTCAGCTGTCATTCTAAAAATTAAGTAACTAAACATTACAATTTAATTAATTTTTCCCAAGCAACGGAATTTTTTTGTTTAGGATATTTTATTTCTAGTTTAAGTATTAGTCTTTTGTATTTTTAGCTAGAAGTTTCGTACAGATTTTAAGAAAATACCTTTCAGAAGAAAAGTCAGCAGAAAAATGGAACATACATTTGAAAAATTTTGTGATAAATTTAACTCCAAAACAGTATGAATGACGAATAGTAAATACTTGTACTTCATAACAAACATATCAAAAACTGAAGGGCAACATCGTTTAATAGACCACCTAAATAATATATTTTAGTGCAATAAATTTGTTACTGTTCTATAATGCATATGGGCTCTGAATTCTCACATGAAAACCGGACCATTTAATCACTATGTAAAAGGCAAGCTTGCGTGTTTGTCACTTCTGCTGAAAATAGGACTCTTTTTATAGTCGTAAATAATTAAACTTCCATGAACTCATACATTTTTCTGCAGAAGTAACAATAACTGAAATGGCCATCGATCTCCAAACACGCAAAAGTCAGTCAGAAAGCGATGTACTGTCAAATAGTTCATTTTCCTATCTGCATTGCTAATTGCTTTTGTAATTGCTTTGATAATTGCTTTAAGTATATTCAAGTGTCTTTTTCAATTAAGTAATTATATATACACTCTGCACCTACGCAAACACACAAAAAAAATGGGTCTCCAAAGCGCGACTTAGGATACATATTAGATTTATATATAGCAGTGTTCTAACATAGGCATTTTGGCACAAAAGCGGACATTTTCTGAGTGACATACCTATTTTTTCCCATATTTCGAATCTACTACTCAAGTAATGCCAAAGCGTTAAGCCTTGTAAAAATCGCACGACTAGTTTTTGAAAAAATAGCTCTCAAAATTTTAGCTCTTTAGCTTTAATTGAATATATTTTGTTGTTAAACTTTTCATTAAACATTATTCCTTCTTTCACAATTCGAAATTTAGGCTCAATCCAAATAAAATTCTCAGCTATTTTCTGGTTTGTTTTTAAAATGTATATTTTTTAGGAAATTTTATAATTTTTGGAAAACAGTTTTGAATTATAACCTGTAAAATTTTGCCATCGCCTTAAAGTAAATGTGTTTTTAAGTATACCTGCAAAAAATTGCAATTTTTTATTTCATATTTCTGAAGTTATGTGTAAGTTTATATATTGGCATGATTTGAAATTTGACGTATTTGTTATAAGCGATAATAACGCCAAACGTCGTTTACGTGCTTTGTTAAAATTGTTTGAAAGAACGAACAATGAACATTTTTTGCGGTCGTGCACATTCAGAAAAGAGAAAGGAAAATAGGTTACCATAAATTAAGAATTTCACCAAGTGAATTATTCTTGACGTCATTAAATTCGTCACCAAATTTATAAAAAATTAATATTTCGGCATAATTTGAATCGAAGAATAGAAACAGAAAAAAACCGGCATGTCATTTCAGAAAAATTTCGATTTTATGCCAAAATACCTATGCCAGAACAAAGCTTTATATAAATGTAATACATACCCTAAGTCGCGCTTTTGAGACATGAAAAAAGCAAATTAAACTTCTTCAGTCGACATAGTACGAACAAGAGATATAGAACTGTCCTTTTTTTAAACCCAAAGGGCGTTACCCCAGAAGGTCTATTAAATTAAAAAATCTATAAAATTTTGGCATTTTGCGTTGATTGACGTTTCAAACTGTTGCCACCAAATATTACAGCCTTCTATTAAAGAAATTAAATAGTAAAGAATCTGAATAAATATGTGTATGTGTCTCGCTTTGTGATAAAATAACGGTACCTAGAGCCATCAAATTTTGAATAACGTAATCCTCCACCGAGTACGAGCATCTGGAAGCCCTAATCTGGAATTTGTTTTATTATCTATTTCATATTTTGTCAGACAGTAAAGAATTTTTGATCAACAAACTCAATGATTTCAAAGATAGGAATGGCAATTCTGTACTGAAAATGAAAAAATTTTTTTTAATCTCCAGCGCGCGAAACTGTGTATCGGAAATTCTAAAGATATGCGCATTTTAATATTATTTTGCGATATTGCCGTTGAATTGAACTTTATGGTTAAAGTGCGAAGAACATGATATTTAATAAATAAAGGTAACTCACAAAATGTTAAAAAAACGCCTCTTTGAGCGTTATGTAAAATCTAAAGATTTTAGGTTTATTTTTTATATTTAGTCCTAAGGGGCAATTTGCCCAGAAGAAGCATTAATTTCGTTTTGGCATTTTGCGTTGAGTGACAAAAAGCTTTGTTTCACTTTTCAAACTGTTGCCACCAAATATTTTCGCCCTGTTCTATACTTAAAGAACTTAAATAATGAAAAATCTGCATAAATATTGTATGTTTCTTGCAAAAACAACGGTACGCAGAGACATCAAATTTTGAATAATGAACGTTTCCACTCGAATATGGGCATCTGGTAGCCCAAATTTGAAATTCGAAATTTGTTTTATTATCGATTTCCTGTTTTGTAAAACTTTAACGAATTTTTGATTAACCAACTCAAGGATTTCAAAGCGAGCTATGGCAACGTTGTACAGAAAGTACATTTTTATCTTCAGCGCGCGAGATTGTGTATCGTAAATTCTAAAGATATACTCATTTTAAAAATTATTTTGTGATATTGCTCTTGAACTGAATTTTATGGTTAAGCGCGAAGAACATGATATTTAATAAATAAAGGTAACACACAAAATGTAAAAAAGAAAACGCCCCTTTGGACTTAATTTAAAATCTGAAACCTTTCACATTTTTCTTTTTTCTTTCTTTCTTTTTCCTTTTTCAGACTGTACCATTAAGAGAGGCATTAAAATTCTTTGTGATCATTATGATGATTTTTTTTTTAATTAGAGAAGGCGTAACTCGGGTAAAAATCCACCTTCGTTTATTAAAGTGACGCATAAATATTTTTGCTTTATTGAAACATTTAAAAGTAGATTGAAAATGTCAAGAAAGATTTCTCGTGTGTGCCGATCAATTCGTCTATTCAATCGAATATAGAACGATCGATTCGGGTATTCACGCCTCCTATTACTTTTTCATATCGAACATGTCAATGACAAGCTGCGCTAAAGCAAAGAATACGTGACCTTTGATGAAATATCATTACTTCTAAATATCAGTCCGGCTGATGTCTATGAAAGCACTAGTAATGCTTTTGTTTTATTGAGGTCTTTGACAGGTTTCCCCCACAAGTGCTAAACCCAGAATGAAATGTCAAAGGTAAATATGTCACTGCCTTTGAGTTATTGTTTTTACTGTGACAATATCTTCATAAATATCCTCGCACGCATCGAGCTTGAAATGACATCTACAAATTGAAAAATTTGAAATTCTACTGTTAAATAACTAAAACTTTACTGGTCTTAATTTTTACCACTTTTAAACTTTGGAAAACTGTGACCTACTCTGGTGCCGGACAAACTAAAATAAATAACTTACTATTAAAATTCTTCTACTTAGAAGCGGAGGAAGGAACTGGGTTGATTAAACTAACTCAAAATAATATCTAAATTAACTATTTCTTAAATCAATTAACTCACACAAAGCAAAGCAAATTCGTCTTAATAAATCTTAACCTGAAAAAAACAAGAAGGAATAAATCTTCTCTGGTACTCGCTAGAACTGAATACCATTTCTCAACCAAAAGATTTTAAAATTCACTCATTTCAAAATTAACTCAAGAGCACAACTTCACATTCATTAAATACCTCATAAGCACCAGGGAAGAAATATAAATTTTTGTTAACTTTTTAACGACTTGTGCATTCAATATATAACGAACCCGTACGCACGTAACAATAATAGCGATTAATTCGTTTACGTGAGAACATTAATTTAAATAATTAAACTGTATTTCACACAAACCAATATATAAATTACAATTAACATCAGTTTCATATTTTGTAGACAATAGTTTTAAATTCTCCTAAAAGGCACAAAAATTTCACTAATATCGAACAGAAATATTTTTCTGTCAGTTACGCAAGATTCATTTGAACTATTCTCACTTGACAAATACTATAATGGTACCAATAAAAATATAAGATAATTCACTAATTAAGTCGGCGGAAAAAAAAACCTTAATCTTTCAAAATTAACTAAGTTCTCAATCACTTCTTAAAATTCATATATATACATAAATGAATCATATCACTAGTATACCATGGAATTAAGATAGAGAGAGAGAGACAAAAATAATTAAAATATTTCAGTCACTGGTGGAAGACAACTTTTCCGAAAGATACGTCATGTTACTGTCACAACACCTCAGGAAGCGTCCAACTACAGTTCACGAAAAAACGATATGAAGATGAGGCGATGCTATAATTTGAGTAGCGTTCTTGTCCTCAAGCAGCCAAATGCATTAAAAATTCTTTATCAGGAGAGCTTCTGGGAACTTCCTAGAAGAAGCGATGCTGTACGTTTGTGTAGAACTCTTGTCATCAAGCCAGGAAAACTTCTTTATCAGGAGGGCATCCGGGAACTTCCTAAAATCTTCCAACCTTTCTATCAGGAACACTTCGAGAATGACTATAATTCTCCCAGAAAGATCATGAAGATAACCTGATCCTATATTTTTGTGTAGAACTCTTATCATCAAGCCAAGAAGTTTTTATTCAGGAAATACCGAGAGAAACAAATGCCCAAATCATACGCGCAGGCCGCCCGCAGGGGCAAAGTCCCACGATCACTTTAAAATAACTTCACCCCTCCATCACTCCATCACGAATCCGTCTTTCTTCAATATGCCTCGACGTATCGCAGGCGCAAGCCAGCCCGCAAGGACGAAGCTCGGCCGCAGGGCAACGCCCTTTCTCTCTGAACTATTCTCCTCTCAAGATGTACCGTATTCAAAAAACTGACTTCTAAACTCGTGCAAGAACCAAGGAAAACTCGGTTTCTCCTCCCATAAAATATTACTGGTCAAAACCTAACACAAAAATTAATTAACGCCAACCCGAGACTTACACCATAATTTAACTGAACAAATATACCCCCCTCAAACGAATCAAAATAGAGTCATTGTCCACAGTTGACAGTTAAACAGCTGCAAATGACTCATCCTAACACGGGCGAAAATTTAAGACTAAAAATTCGACCCCCCTTGCTAACAAGAGGACAAATCGAAGGAGAAACAAGAAAAAACTACCCTTTCAAGATCCAATTTACAACAGTTCCTTTCTTCCGAAGTTATATAAGCATGGCAACATTCACAAAGCGAGAGTGCAAGTGAATGTGGGAAGCCAATTACGATATCCATTTTACTGTTTCGTAACAAAAGACATGGGAAACAATACTATACTGCCCTCGGTTCTAACTGTTATGTCTGTTTTTTAAAGCTATTTCCACAGATGTTACTTCCGTTAAAAGACGCCCCCTTTCTTCGTTAGAAAATTGGACCGTTGAAGAAAAATAATTGCCTAAAGATTTCAAATACACTCTTTAAAAATATATATACAGGGTGTTTATAAAGTCCCGGACTCATTTTGATGCTTAATAACTCATAAAATAATAAAGATAGATTAAAATTAATAGCATAAATGGTTAGATAGACTCAAAAAGTTTTATGACCCTTGTCAATGAACTTCCACGTGAGCCCCCTTCGTCGCACGGAGAATATCAAGTCGATATTCAATTTCACGACAGGTCCCGGCAAGCATGTCGGCATCCACAGACGTTATTGCGGTTGTCATTCTGCCTTTTAGGTTATCCATGTTCGACACTCTCTTCTTATAAACGCTGTCCTTTACAAATCCCCAAAGACCCGAAATTCAACAAATAAACAAAAGAGAGAAAAATACAATTAATAAGCAGACGATATTTAGAAAAGTACAGATATTTAGACTGGAAAATGAAATTATCTGAAATTAACCACACGCGCAGACGATATTTACAAAAGTAAAGATATTCAAACCTGAAAAGGAATATATATATAAGTTATTCCATCAACAAATACCATAAGTTTGTTTATATCTTCAATATTTTATGAGTTATTAAACATCAAAATGGGTCCGGGACTTTATAAACA
>KK112319.1:6716-22589 GCA_000611955.2 Stegodyphus mimosarum
TATCTTTTTGAAATATCTTGTAATTATTTAGTTTGTAAAATTAACACGAAGTTCAATTATGACTGTGTCTTACACAATTACCATCACTTTTGACTTCCTTATGCATAACATGAAAATCACGTACCGGTATAAATTTTTTTTAATTCTTTAATTTCGCTCTAAACTACCGTAGATGATTATAAGATATAAGATGTAATCGAAGAATGACGAGACGTTTTATTAATTATTTTCTGGAAGTTTAAAAGATTTGGTTTTTTGCCACCCAATTAAATTGGAAGATTTTTTTTCCAATTTATTATTAGATCAAAATACCTTATTTTCAGCTAGCTTAAAAAATAATACTGATTTTTATAGGTATTTAATTATTGTTAAATAGGCTTTTATTTACGATGCTGTAAATATTTGTCTGCATTTCATTTTTCCCTTATTTTAATGATATATATATTTCTTTAACATTTCTGCATAATTATTTTTCATTCACATTTAATTAATTACGTGTGTAGTCATTTTGTTTGATTTTGTAAACAACTGTTTGTAATGTATAAGCAACCTCAGTCTGATACAAAATTGCAATTGCTAAAATTCGCCATTCTTGATGAATTATGTCAGTTTTTGGAAGGTTAGAAAAATAAACTTGGTTTGCAATCCGCAGTTTTAATGGTAATGATTTTATAAGAAAAAAATTAGCAAGAAAATCCTTCTCTATTAAGAAATCAACTGAAAAAAGTAAAATATCCAGAGCTCGAAAGTCAAGTACACTCACGCTTGTGAAAATTGCAACACCAAGAAGGAATCGTCATAATTGAATGCAATTTAATACACAGTTGAGTGGTAGTGGTACAAATAAATGATTAAATGTTCAAAGCAAACAAACAAGAACAAGAGAACACAATCAGTATTTTGTGTGGCCACCACGCGCCGCAATAAGTGCTGCCACACGACGTGGCATGGAGTCAAACAAAGTTTGAATGTCTGACTGAGGAAGAGCATTCCATATCGTTTGTACGCGTACCCAAAGTTCGTCTGCAGACGCAACAGGACGAGGATCACGAGCAAGACGCCGACCAATGACATCCCACACATGTTCAATTGGCGACATATCCGGGGAACACGCAGGCCAAGGAAGAAGCTGTACCTGCTGCGCTGCAAAGAAGGATTTAACAATCCGAGCAGTATGAGGGCGGGCATTGTCCTGTTGAAATACAGCGCCTGGCAAGCTTTGAAGGAAGGGAACAGCTTCGGGCTGTAGAACTTCACGGATATACCGGTTGCTGTTCAGATTGCCCACAATTCGTAGCAATTGAGATCGTCTATGATATGCTATGGCGCCCCAGACCATAACTCCGGGTGTTCGTCCACTGTGGCGTTCGATAATGCACTCCGGAAGGTGGCGTTCACCGGCATAGCGTCTGACACGAATGCGGCCATCATGGTACCACAAATTAAAGCGGGATTCGTCAGAAAACACGACATGCTGCCAATCAGCACGCCAGTCTCTATGCTGATTGGCCCATTGTAGCCGCAGGCGGCGATGGTCGTGCGTTAGGGGGATCCTGTATAAAGGAGTCCGTGCGCGCAGTCCACACTGCAGCAGACGTCTACGAATTGATGAAGCACACAATGAAACACCTGTAGCTATTGACCACAGTGCTGCCAATTGTCTAGAGGAAGCTGTACGGTCCGTCCGCGCCATGCGGACCAGGTGTCTATCATCGCGAGCTGACGTCACATTTCGGGGTCCACTCCCGGATTTCCGAGTTGTCCGACACTCGTCCGTCCACTGCTTCCAAACGCGCATCACTGTGCTGCTGTTACGCTGCACACGAGAGGCTACTGCACGATACGACAATCCAGCTTCACGAAGGCCGATGATTCTCCCTCGTTCAAACTCTGTAAGTTGTTCAAATCTCGCTCTCTTTCGTCGACGAGGCATAAGTACAGATTGAGTTAACGTTTACCACTAGCAGATAACCACCGATAACCATACACGCCTCGCTACAGCCGTCTATTTATTCGGATCCATCAGCCGTTCAGAGGGCGCTGCTCAGCATACGCATGCGCTACGGATTTGCAATTCTAATCATTTGCATATCATGCGCTACTTTGCATTTCCTGAAAATTTCAGCTCACTCGCGTAAGTCCTTCATGGTGTTGCAATTTTCACAAACGTGAGTGTAATTTCAAATCCAGTACAAATGGAAGTGTTTTCGGTCCTTTGATTTCAGCAAGTAGCAGAAAGAGCAAGTTTCACTTTCGCATTCAAAATTTTCTATGTTATACATTTTCAAAATGTAGAATACCTTGCATTTAATTGATCCTATAGTACTTAACGGTATAGGATTGTGATGGTAATACTTGCACTGATGGTGTTCTATTTTTCATCTATTCATCAAATGCATCAGTTGCTGTTCATTTGAAGCTATAAAAATGCAAGTTTCTCATTTAATCTGAAACATTGTTCCGAAGCTAAAACTCGAATAACATTAGCAATATATTTTATAACTCTTCGGTTCAAAGGTTCGTTTCTAAATCGAACGGACTATGGTATATACTAGCTCAAAATGTGCATTATGGCAGTGTATGTAAAGTTCCATCTTTAAAATGAAATAAATCCTTCTCGAAAAATACCACATTTTTCTTTTTATATATATAGCATTATGAAGATATGTATCTATATATGAATTCTTCTCATAAAACACTTATTAGAGTGTTACATTTGGAATAAAATAAATGTTGTATTACTTATCAAATCATTTCTTATAACGCTGCTGGAATAATCTTAAAAATAATTTTATGCTTCTCCAGAAGTATTTAGTATATAACAAATATATATTATTTACTTTAGTGGAATAGGCAAAATATTAATCTACGCGAGTCTATAGTTTTGTTAGATCATTGACTGCAGTGTCTACTGCCCACGGCTATAAATCCCAACAAATACTAACCGAACAGTCAACAAAGAAATCTTTCACCGACGTCCAAATTCTCGAAAATAAAAATACAAAGCTTCTATCCCACGAAGAATTTCTTCGAAAACCCAAAGGAGTTGGGAATGTCCCATGATGCGACACGTAATCGATGGATTCGCGAGTCATTATCGATTGGTCGCACTTCTTTTTGCCCTATAGCCGCAATCGATAACAATAAGCGATGCTCTGAATTTACCTTTTGGGCTTCAAATGCACGCTCAGTAAACACAATTGTACTCTTTTTTGTTTGACATCTTCATATCAATACTGGACACGTTAAATGAGACCTAAAGACCCTTTAAATGAGAAAAGTAGGCTAACAGATGTGGACTTGCTTTTATTTCATGTGTCATCAAAAGTAAGAGATTTTCTTTGTATTTCTTCAGTTTTTCTCATTTCATTTACATAAGGATGTCAAGAAGCAACAACAGATTTGGAAAGCTATTACAGAAGGGGGCAATGTAAAATAAAAACAGCAGAAGATCAGAAATCTTCCATTTTGCATTCATTTATAAAAAATTTCTCTTTAAGGAAGAGAGGTGGAGGAGAGGTGATAGAATAAACACCCTTTACTATTTTTTTAAATTTAAATTTTTCCCTCAACGCTCGGACACTTTGCTAATTAGGTGTTCATGGGAAGTGACAAAATAAGTTGGCCATTTAGCAGTTTCATCACTAAGAAAGTTTCATAGAAAGCACGACAGCGGGCGACGAATTACGCCCTCAAGAAAAGAAAACATTTCCAGTTTTGAAGGAGAACACCTTAGAAAATGGATCTGAAGAATCCTACCGTCACTTTTCCTACCATCAACATTTCAAGAGGACATTCGGCTTGATAATATTTTAACTGCCTCATTGCGGCAAAGATAAAAACATCTCTGTCTTTTCTAGGATTCAAACCCGGTCACAAGACTATGACACCTAGCTTCCTGCCACCATGCGAACAGGGTAGCAATTTTCAGTAGGCGTAATGAGTAATATGCTAAATAATGCTAAATAAAAATATAATTAGCGACAATTTAATAACCACATACGATTTTATCAATGAATAAATTTAATAATTTCCTACTTAATAACTGTTTCTTCGTCCTTAGAATGTAAGCTTATTTATATGTATGAGTTTGATTGCTTTCAGTACTCTCGATCTTCGAGAAATAATTATGCAGTTCTTTATCTCTTTGATCTAAGGTATGTACTTCCAATAATATAATTTCTTAAAATTTTAAAATTGAGAATTTTAAAAAGTAAAAAATATTTAATATTGAAAGTAGGAGGATTTCTAAATATAAAATAACTTAATATATCGCCTCCATAGAGCAAAACATCCGCTTAGCAAAATGACTATCCTTCTCCGATAAATTAAATTTAAACCTTCCTTACGTTTACATATACAATTCGAGGAGGTGTTAAAAATTGATAGTTTTGTGGGACCAATTACAAAGATAAAATCAAGAGCTGTTTTAACCAATGTGTAACCTTTAATAGCTAAAACAAGAAACTTTCCTTTTGAAACTTCTCCCTAAATCTAGTCAAACTTGAACAGCTGAGAAATAAGCATTGAAAAACAAATCCATTCTTTAACATCTCTACGAATTTTTCATGTAATAAATATGGAATACTTTGAATTCTTATTCGTTTCGCAAACTGGATTCTTGCTGTACGAGGATCATATAAATAGCTATATTTAATCTATAAAGAACTCTTCAGTCCCTTTCTTGAAACATTTTTTCCAAAATTCTCTGTGTGCATTATATTGAGAAAATTTGCAACTCTAATATCATGCCACGGAAAAGTAAAACTTGTTATCATTCTTTACAAATTCCCTTAAGCCTTCAGCTTAACTAATCACCATTTTAAGCTCAATATTTCGTTTGCTTCTCGTTTCCAACTCTCTACTTTCCAGAAGTATACAGATTTTGTTAACATCTAGGAAAACGCGTCGGTCTTTGGGACGCAGATGCACACAAATTAGTAGTGGGAGTAAGAGTCTGTGCGTTTAAGCGTTCTGCCTATCGTTCAGTTTGGTAAAGGACTTAATTAGAATCAAAGGATTGGAGTTGCCATCATATCTGGAATGATAAGCGGCTTTAATTTACTAATTATTATGCAAAATTAAGTTAAAGCTTTTAGTTTTGTGAACTGCTCCTTTGACAACGTTCCGAATGCTAGAGCTGACTATTGATCTTCTTTTATTAATATCGTAACCCGTGTTGTCGACTCAGCAGGATGCGAAGAAGACACAAGTAGCTTTAATTCAGTTTTGTTTATATCCATTGAGTGTAGATTTCAATAAATCATTTATTCGTATTATTGATTTTGTATTTTATTATTACAATTAAAATTAACTAACCTTTGTTTAAGAGATAAATTACCAACAACAGCAAAACTCAGTTTGTTAGCTCTTTTGTTTTAGTGAACCAGTTAATATTAGACCAGCTAATTTACGTTAGGACCTCACAAACGTAGTTCTCGTAAGTTGTGCGTAAAGTTGCTATATTCTTTTAGAATTCCGTACTAATTTCAAATCAAATAAAGTACTTTTTTAAAAATAGGAACTCTCTTTAGATTTTACTTTTGCTTTTACAAAACTAGCTTTATATATCAAAATTTCTTCATGCATATGAATGATTAAAATGAAGCTGTTAATATAGCCTGACACTTGCAACTCAATGCAATCAGTGGGAATGGTCGAAACCTATCTATCATTTAGCCGTTTTATCAAGGAGAACGCTGTCCAAGGTGCACTACAGAAGTCAAACGGATTGCGCCTGCTAGTAACGGGAAGTTTCATCTCAATATTGATTGAGAACACCCAAGGAGATAATACTCTCCTCTTCCACAGCCTCTCGAGAGGACTTTTGCTGGAGAGTATTTTAAGCACTCCCGTGCTGCAAATACATTATACACTCTCAAACATCCATGTCTTCTCCGCAATCAGAGTCAAAGGTTGTGACAGCTGGCTAACTACCATCAAGTCATCACGTGGCATGGTTAGAATAAATCTAGTTTAGTATGATTCCTCCGATATAACACTATAAAAGTTGTTTTCATTTAAAATAATGTAATAGTGCATATCGTGGTTTCCAATTCCTTCGTAGTATTGCAGTTTTCAAGTACTTTAAACATTGACTAATAAGGCTGCTGCATAAAATATATATAAATTTATTTCATCTTACATGTTTTTACAAAAGAAATTAATTTTTTAAAATAATTATTTATTGTCATTTTAGTCTTGCAAGTATCTAATAATTTAAATTTTTTCTTTCTTCTGGGACCATTCCCAACAGAATGCAATTTTTGTTCCGGTTCTCATGAGAAATGTAAATGTTAATCCTGTAAAAACTTCTTAACGGAAAATATTTGTTTCCCAGGAAATCACTTCTGTTACGCGTTAGAATAATTTACCATGTAAATATTATCGTTACTGAACAGAAAATATGTTTACAAAATTTTAAATGATTTCCTTGTAATATCTTAAAACTAAGTCATACCTTATTTAAATACAATGCCATATCTTATCGTTAAAATGCAAAATTGAATCTTTGATCGAGGATTGTAATTAACTGCCTAAATAAGGTCTTTTCAAAAGTTATGGACTTAAGTTAGATATTTCATGTAAGCCAATTTTATATTCGACATCATGCTTCTGAGTTCAATTATTACTGACATATCTGTTATTATTTACAAATACAAGGCAGTACAGTATTAATTTATAATAAAATCAACATTTCTGTAAATAGGTATTTATTTTTCATTGATGGCTTCATAAATCTGTCGTTAATTTTTTAACTGGTACAGAAGTCATACTTCAAGATTTATATTTATCGAAAACAATCACAAACATTAATTTCGTTATTTTTTATAAAACCATAACATTAATATGAACACCATAATCGATTTTATATAAGCTAATATATAAGAACCTCATTTTTGAAAAAACAGGGCTTAATCTGCTGAAGATGTTAGACCATTTTCAAAAAGATCAACTTATGGTAGTGGTATCGTTTTTCTTTAAACTTTTATAAACACGGAATCTTTACATTACAAAAGTTCGCTTTACGGCACTTCTCTTTTATTAAAAACAATTACTTTGACCAAAAGGCTGTAGCTAGCTTCATAAAGCTGGAGAAACTAGGCATGAAAAACTTTACTAATGTAAGGTATTCTGAAGTATAGTATTATACTAAATGACTTACAATAAAAATACGAAAACAATATTTTATAAAATACTCTAACACTTGAATTTTTTGTCATCTAATAAATTCCATTTATTAATAATTCCAATAAAGCTACTATGACAAAGTTTGAAAGAATTGAGACAGGAATTTTCCCGCAAGAAAATTTCCAAAATTAGAAGTGCTGTAGAAAAACGCAAGTTCTTTTTTAAGGAATAAGGCAAGAATTCCTCTTGTGGAAAAACATTGGTATTTCAAGCCTTAAGAGCAAACAAAATTAAAAGGTAACTTATTTGGGAGCTGCTCGAGGCACCAAGTTTGATACGTGTCAAAAAATTAGTTTTTCTAGAAAATTATACTTCGGGATAAAACTTTCATCACATTATTTTTTTCACTTTACCTTTTATGTGAAATAAAATACACAAAAAGATTATATCTTATATCTAATAACATTTTCTGCCGAAACACTCTTTTTGGTGCTCGGAATTATTTTCATCAAGAACTGTTTGCATCTGCACGTTTTATCAGTTAGAGAACTGAAAAAAATCTACAACGGAAAAAACAGAAAGAATGGAACAGGCATTTTAAAATACCTTTCCTAACAATTCCGTTACAGCTGCAGAACTAAATAAGAATATAAAAAACAGATTTTTAACTGCCTGTTTTTGTAAATTAAAAAAAAACACTTTATCGTAATCGTATATTAACGAAATTGTGTAAAATTAAAAAAAAAACACTTTATCGTAATCGTATATTAACGAAATTTATAGGCCTTTATTTATAGACTTTATATTTTTAGGTAAGTAAGATTTGACATTGAAAGTACAAAAATGTTGAATATATCTCGGACCACTAAATTGACAATGAAAGAACACCTTTTGGAATAAGAAAGGTATATATGCAAGATGAACATTGTCATGAATAGAAGTGCTGCACAAAAAAGGGACGCCTCTATGTCTCCGTTTTTCTGGGTCAGTTGGGTTTTTCATGTCTCGAAAGCGCCACTAAGGATATATATTAGATTTATATATAGCATAGTTTTAACGTACGAGGCTTGACATAAAACTGGAACTTTTTCTGAAATAACATATCGGATTTTTTTCCCATATTTAGATTCTACGACTCAAAATTTGACCAAATCTTCAATTTTGTAAAATGTCGTTAGAAATTAAAAAACGTACCTTGACACTTTTTCAATTTGCGCCGAGAATAATTCCCTTGGCGGGATTTTTAATTTATGGTAACCCAAATTTCCTTTCCATTTCATTATGCATGAGCCGAAAAAAGGTGCGTCGGTTATTCTTTCAAGTAAATTATTCAAAGCAGGCCGCACAGATCGGAAAGCAGTGACTCTGAATGCCGTACCAAAAGTTGTGTAGCAAATTCACTAATTATTTAATTTTGACTTCAGTTTTAGTTTTTATTATTCTAAATTTATGTTACATAGTTATTTTATTTAATATGTTGTATTTATATTTGTTTTAGTTTCATTTTAATTAGGGGTTTTGGTACTTTAGATTTGTACGTTTCTTCCAGTGGTTACTCCTAAACGCGTTGAAACACACAATGGAATTAGGTGCTTTTCTACGTAATAAACTTGATTTAAAATTAATTAACTTAAGTTGATCCTCTATTAATTTATATGACTGGATGCAGAAAAATTAGCCTTTTAATTTAAGATCACTTTCAAGTTTCTAGCTTAAACAGTTTTTAAGTTACAGTTAATTATTTAACAAAATTTTTGCACTTCGTGGGGAATTTGGTTGAAAGGATTGAAAAAAAGGGTCGCACTTGTAGTTGGAATCTAAGCCTTTGCTTGAGAATTTCCGGTGGGGATTGGGTTTGCAAGTTTTCTCATGCTTGAGTCGGATTCTTCGCATTTTTCTTTGGCGTGCTTGGCGAGATTCGAATTTGTGTTTTAGTTCAACTCCTCGGAATTTGGAAGATTTTGCAGGGGTTTGTTCGGGGTGTGAAGTTCTGGATTTTTTCACTGGGTTTAGCGGGGATTGGTGATATCTGGTTTCCTGACTTGACAAAAAGCCGGTGCAGGTGTCATTCTCCTTCTTTCTTCGGCTGACTTGACGCTGTTAATGCCATGCGTGCTCTGAGCACGAGTTCTGGGCTGTTTTAAGGAATGTTATTCTTTTAGGAAGCGGGGCATTCGCTCCCACTATTCTTGTTTAAAAATGCTACGTAATGTAACTCTGGCTTCGGCCCGTCCTCCGTTATTAATTTCCAGCAGAACGTACTTCCTTTAAAGGGCAGTTTGCCTCTCCTAAGGCTTTTGATTTACCGTTCAATTAGTTTCGGCTATGGAAAGAAAAAGAAAACTTGAACATTAACCTGAAATTTCTATAATTTGGCTGCGGAAAAATATTCTTCTATATTTGATTATTCCTGCTTCTTCCCGTCCTGCAGGATGAAGTTCTAGATATTGCTACGACAATGCTGTCCATCCTGCTGTTCACCGATTATGATTTCGGCTTCCAGCTAACTGTTGTAGTTCCCGGATCTAGATTTGCTAGTCCTGTTTTGTTGTTCCATCCTTCTGTGCGGCTCCCGTCCTGCCGGATGAATTTCTAAATGTCTGCTGTGAAGATGTCCATCCTGCTGTTCACCGATGAGTTTGGGCCTGACCATCGATTCTTTCAGGCATGTCGCCACAGTTTTTCCTACATATCGCCGAAGTCATGCTGCTGAACTTTCTTCTACATCATTTTCCTTCCTACCAAGTTCCGGGTTAGGAATCTTCAGATAAGATTATTTTTTCTGTACTCTTTAATTCTTAACTTTAATTCTTAAACTTTTACTTAAAATTACAGGTTTTAACTATCTCCTAAATAACAAGGGTTCAATTATTTTCAAAATGTAGTTATGTTTTAATTTAAATGTTTGCTTTAAAGGATTTGGGATGTTGAGGAATTTAAATTTTAGTATTGTTGCGTTATTCAGGTTCGTGGATTTGAGAGCATCCGATGAAAACACGATGCAGAACAATAAAAAGCACAATTTATTTACAAGAATCACTATTCACAGCACAGTTAAAAAGCGTCGAAAATCTACAATAAATACGCTGAAACAATCAGCAACACAGCTTCAGGCTGTAACTGTACAGGTAGCTTCACGGCAACACTAAACTTTTAATAAACACCGTGGAACAATCACCAATACACTGTCAAGCTATACTGTAAAGATAGCTTCACGGCAAAGCACTATCCCAATCGCTTTCCGTTCACAAAACTGTCGCGTAGCTTAGCACTCACAGTAAGCAGCTATTCTCAGACTTCTCACAACTAATCACACTACTTAATCACACTGCTGCTCGCAACACTTCACAATGCCGGCTCTCAGAAACGAAGGGGTTTATATAGGTTTTCTTTAAGTTCCACACGTTTCGAGATATATCTCGACAGGAAGTTATTCTAGAAGCTTCCCGATTGGACCATGGGATATCGCCAATTTGGTCGCCAAATGGGCGATAAAGTCGCGAATCTGGCAACCCTACCATATACTATTTTATGGCAACCTTAGTGCCATGCCGGAAAGCTTACATACAGGCGCAACCGCCGAATTTTTCGTAACAGTATCTTTTGATGATCTTACTGACTTTGCAGAGATTAAGGTAAAATTGCTAACTGTCTTAAAATAGCTCCAGTTTTAAAACTCTAAATTTTCTTAAAAGGTTGGTTTTGGTATAACTCAGTTAGCTGATCATGATAGTAGTTTTCCTTTTATTTTATTTTATTTTTATTTTTGTGCAATACGATAAATATTTAACTCTTCTGAATTTATAGAAATTTTGTATTTTCTTGGATTAATAAGCTGTAAGAAACTTAAAATTGTTAAGGGTAACAGTTGTTATGAATTTTGTATTTTTTAACGCATGAAATAGTTATGATTCACTGATAGTTTTGAATTTTTAAGTTGTTATCAAAAAATTTCAGAATTGTGAAACCCAATATTAATGTTTGAAACAGTGGTCATGAATTTTAAAAATTCCAACTCAATGAAATAGTTATTTCTGAATTAATTGTTATAGGAGTTTTTCGTGGTTTATTTTGAATATAATAGAAATTTGTCGAAAACGCATGTTTATGTTATACTGTAGTAAAAAGAAAAAAAAATTGGTACATTTAACTTAAGGTTATTTTCATTCCTCCGGAGGCAGGGAAATTTTAGTACTAAGAACTTGGTTATGTTTAAAGAAAAATTATAATAAACTCTAGTTTTTTAGTATTACAGATTTATGTGTTTCTTTTAAAATATGTTAACACTACATTGTTTCACCAGTATCAAGGTTCATCGCGTTGTATACACTAATTTTTTTATTAACACCACGCAATGGTTAAATTTGTTTAGGTTAGTCAATTTCCACCCAGTTGGCACCCAACACAAAAGGCCCGAGCTCCAATCATGAAGCAGGCATGCGCGTAAATTTTCTGTCCTTTCGTAGAAGGCAGTTGTGGCCCACCTATTAATTGCCTTCACAATAAAGTGACCACCGCTTCCCGTCTTAGTTTTGGGCAACGCCTCTAACGGCTAGGGCCGGCATCGGAAATAATAATAGTTAACAAAGTACGTAAGGCCTATTTGGCGTCATTATCGCTTATAGCAAATAAATATGCAAATTTCAAAACATGCCATTATAAAAAATGCATGTGTATCTTAGAAAACTTTGAATAAAAAGCTGTATTTCTTGCAGGATTTCTTAGAAATTCTTCTACTTATAATGATAGAAAATATTTTATAGTTTAAAATTCAAAAACGTTTTCAAAAAGTTTATAAAATTTACTAAAAATGCAAATTTAAAAAATAATTCAGAAAGTATCAGGAAATTGTAACTGGACTGAACCTAAATTTCGAAGTGTAAAAGGAATCAAATAAATTTAATAAAAAGGGATATTAAAAAATACATACCAAGCACTAACACTGAGGCGCTAAAATTCTGAGCGCTAATTCTTTAAACATTATTCGTGAGATATTTACAAAACTTGGCACTTTGGCATGATTTGAGTCGTAGAATAGAAATATGGAAAACACACCGATATGTCATTTTAGAAAATGTGCCACTTTTGTGTCCGAATACCTATGTTAGAAAAATGCTATATTTAAATCTAATATATTTTCTGAGTCGTGTTTTCGAGATGTGAAAAACGCGAGTTAAAGTTCGGCAATTGGGCCAGTGGAACGGAAGATACAGAACTATTTCCAGACAAACGAAACACAGAGAAAAATGATTCGAACATTCGAACGATTAACGATCCGAGAAATGATTAACTTTACTGAAAAATGAAATTCGTTGTTTAAATGCATCTTATAAACAATTTGAAACGCGTCTCTCAATCTCTTTTTTTCAACCATCCAGCTATATCGAGGACTACAGAGCCTCACATTGACTGTTAGGCGTTTAGAAGAATTGCACTAGTACAATTAATATACATTGATTAAAACGACTTGAATTAATAGCCGCTGATTCTTATCATCAGCAATTAGAGTAGTTATGTAAACGAAATATTTCCTAAATAGTGAAAAAAATGATTTCTCATTCATAAAAAAATAGTATGCGTGCAGTCCATGCAATAAAAATTAATTCAAGAGAAAATAAAGCTACGGTTATGCAGCGGATTAATATTTGTTAGACTGGAACATATTTCTCGAAAAGAAAGTTTCGAAATGCCGGTAATGTTTAAGTTCATTTCAAATCATCATTTCATACAGTTAGCACATTGAACATTTATAAAAGAGATGGCAAAATGTCGAAAGTAATGATAGGGATTACAGAAATGATTAAGTAAATAATAAAAAAAACTAGACAATGAACTAATGGACCTTAAAATATTCTCTTAAAGAGGAGAAATGTACACTACGCAAGAAAAAAAAATGGGACAGTTATATATCTCTCGTTCTACTGGGCCGATTTAAAAAAAATCGAATTGCATTTTTCAGGTCTCGAGAGGGAGACTTAGGATATATATTAGATTTATATATAGCATTGTTTTAATATAGGTATTTTGACACAAAATCGGACTTTTCTGAAATGGCATGACAATTTGTTTCCATATTTCGATTCTACGACTCAAATTATGCATAAATATTTAATTTTGTAAAATTTTCGGAGAAATTTAGAAATTTATCTTCGCTTAATTTTTTCAGTTTGCGCCAAGAATAATTCACTTGGCGAATTTCTTAAGTTATAGCAACCTGTTTTCATTTTGTTTGGTCCAAATCGGCTTTGTCCCTCAAGGAATATTGTTTTCGTTTCGGCATTTTGCGTCGGAAACATTAAATGTCAGTTCACTTTTCCAACTGTTGCCGCCAAATATTGCAGCTCTGTATTATATTAAAAGAAATTAAATAATGAAGAATATGCATAAATTTATGCATGTTTCTGGCATTGTGACGGTACCTAAAGCCATCGAATTTTGAATGACGTAATCCTACTTCGAATATGGGCATCTGGAACCCCAAATTTGAAATTTGGAATTTGTTTTATTATCGAGTTCATATTTTGTAAAACTTTAACGAATTTTTGATTAACAAACTCAAGGATTTCAAAGCGAGCAATGGCAAAGTTGTACAAAAAAAATTATCTCCAGCCGGGTGATACTGTGTTTCGTAAATTCTAAAGATACGCTCAATTTAAAATTATTTTGCGATATTGTTCTTGAACTGAATTTTATGGTTTAAGTGAGAAGAACAAGATATTAGAACTGAATTATGGTTTAAGTGAGAAGAACAAGATATTTAATAAATAAAGGTAACACACAAAACGTTAAAAAACGCCCCTTTGGACGTAATTTATAATCTGAAATCTTTCAGATTTTCCTTTTTTTAATTGCATATGAACGGAAAAAAGTCACGTTCATTACTTTTAATAAATCCAAATAATTTTATCAAAGTGCGCAAACCACATTCGGCGTTATTATCGCTTGGAAGGAATATGCCATATTTGAAAACTCGTCAACATGTAAATTCACATACATCTTAAAAAACATTTGGATAGAAAACTCTAATTTTTTGCACGTGAACCTAGAAATATATCTACTTTAAGATGATGTTAAAATTTTATAGGTAAGAATACAAAAATGTTTTAGAAAAAATCATCATAAAAATTATTTAAAAATACAAATTTAAAAAATAAATCAAAGATAATATGTTCATTATACTTGGATTAAGTCCAAATTTCGAGTTCTGGAAGAAGCAGTCAAGTAAGTTTACTAAATAGAGATATTAATAAATATACATCAAATTTAATTAACATTGAGGAGCTAAAATTTTGAGACTTAATTCTTTAAACATTACTCGTACAATTTTTACAAAACTTGGCAGTTTAGCATAGTTTGAGTCGTAGAATCGAAATATGGAAAACAATGGATGCCATTTCAGAAAATGTTCGATTTTGTGTCTAAATACCTATATTAGATCATAGTATATATATAATATATATATGTGCGCTATATGTAAATCTAATACATATTCTAAGTCGCACTTCCAAGACATGAAAAACACATGCTGATTTTCATCAATTGGGCAAGTAGAACGGGAGATATAAAACTATCCGATTTTTTTTCGCAGTGTAACATTATACTAATTATATTGTTCAGAAGAAAAAGCTAAAATGAAAATGTTAACTTTAGGCCTCGTTATTATCTAAAGAGGATCATATTACATATAGGTTTGAGGAATAATTTTATGTCGAAAGTTCTATAATTTTCCCTTTCTCATTTATTTAAACGTTTCAGAAATATTTATTGAAAAATAGTTCATGCTATTATAATACCTTTAAAACAGTTTTCCCTAAGGATTTTTTTTTATTTCACTATCTATCATTTTATTTATTGGATGCTAATTGTAAACGTGTGTTTCATAATGATGCCTAAACTTCTGCTGACAGGAAAATTGAAAGGCATATGTGTTAATTGAATCTTAAATGAGTAAGTTAATTTAAAACTATAACACTGTGTTTAAAACGAGTTGACAGTGTTTTAAAAATTTATTTATCTTAAATTTACACCAGTCTCATTCGAGTTTAATTTCGTAAACGATTCGTAAAACGTTATTTTTCGTAAACGATACAGCTAGGGAGAAATACATAATTGCTATTTGAACCGGTTATCAAAAATTTACAATAAGAAAATTCTGTTTTGCAATAATGAGTTTTAAAACGTAAATTTTCTTAAATATATATATCTTGTTGAGCATTATTTAATCAAAATGTTGCTTAATATGACTTAATAAATATTTGAAATGAATTTGGAAAACATAAAGGTGAATTTTATAAAGCCTAACTTGACGAGAATAGGAAAAATTCTAGTAACCTAATATTTGAATTATTGACATTTTCAGAAAATTTTGTTTAAACAGCGCATTAAATTTTATATGAAAATTGATGCAAGGAGAGGAATTTAAAAAATCAAGAGAAGAATTATTGCATGCAATAATTATAAAAATAATATGAAATAAAGCAGGTGTTGAAATAAACTTAAAATAAATTAAAAAGTTTAATTTTTTGTTTCATATTTGTACTTAAAAATGCTATTCAATCTAAAAGAAATTTTAAATCAGATATTATTGATGCGGAAATAAATTACATACTTGAATGTGATGATGAAAACTAATGAAGCACCTTGAGTGAAAAAATGTATTTTTTTCTTTCAAAGAGGAAATAATACTTTAAAAAATTAATTTGTATATATATATATAATTTTCTAACATATTTGTATAACAAT